>BTPG01000004.1:181170684-181230684 GCA_036245525.1 Semisulcospira habei
TTCAAGGATAGTGCCTGATTATCTCTACAGGCGGCAAGCTAATCACGCAATACCCTTGAATTGTCTTCTCCGGCGGTAGTCAGGATGGCTAAATGAAGAAACCCTTCACTGACGAGAAAACTGAAGTGATCACGATCCAACTGCAAAAGACATAGAAGCTCATGAGCCCCCGCGACTGCGGCGGCTCATGAGGATCTATGTCTTTCTGAGACCTATTTGTATTCGTGTTTCTTGGACAGTGTTGGATTTCGGTAGTTGAATGAACAAAGATTTATGAAACAAAAATGTACGAGGAAAAAAAGCCAAGCAGAGAAAAATCTCCAAATCCTTTGACCGGATCACGTTTAGTCGATCGTCTTACCGCGCAGACGGCCTGTGATCTAAAATCGTGATCGTTTTAACCCCTTCCCGGCCGCTGTACGTGTATTTTGTTTCTGAAATCGTTGTTCTGTCAACGCGCCAAAGCCACAACCCTCCAAGCAGTAGGAATATAAACTGGTCTTTGCAAGAAACATAGATCCTCATGAGTCCCCGCTGTCGCGGGGGCTCATGAGGATCTATGTCTCTTGCAGTTGGGTTGTGTTTAATTTGAATCTCGCCAGTGGAGGAATTTACCAGGGTGGCTTATGCTACTAGTCCTTTAATCATCAAATTCTCACACAGCTTTGATGCCTGATTCAGCAGCGTTAAATTGTGAAAGCGAGACATAAAAGAATTTCATCCCCCCAGACGAACATTTCGGCACTATCCTCGAACTGCAGCAAATAGCCGGTTATAGCAGGACAGAATTAAAATCTGCTCATGCAATGTGATGGATAGAGAAGTCATCCTTGTGGCAGGATCCACGGAAAACCTTCCCCCTAAGGCCCTCAGTCCAACTCACGTGATGGACGCAAGCCGCCAAATCTAACTGAGTATCCCCTCTCAGGGGAAAATACCAAAGACTCAGTCAGTCCCCGCACTAGACTTTCGGGCCCCAAAAATGGCACGGATTTACATAAGCCAGTGTAGCTACAAAGAACTATCTTAGGGAAGCCTCAAACGTCTCTTATCTGGCAAAAGCTAGTAAGTCCACAGGTTACACAATGAAAATCTCTCTTTTCTCCAAAAATGGACACGCTGGTTTTTGCTTGTCCACCCCCCCCCCCCTGATAATAATATAAAATTAAAATAAATAAAACAAAACTAACAAACAAACACACAAAACAAAACAAAATAGACAAACAAACAGACAAACAAACGAACGAACAAACAAAATTTTCTTTTAAAAAGCCATCAAAGAAACACACATACACACAAAAACAAAAAATAAAAAAGTAAAAAAATAAAAACAACAAAACGAACAAATAAACAAACAAACAAACAAACAAAATCAACAAACCAAGAAGCAAACACACACAAATAAAAAAAAATTAAAAAAATAAAATGTACAATTTAAAAAAATACAAAATAAAAAAATAGAAAACAAACAAACAAACAAACCAAAAAGAAAAAAGAAAGAAAAGGGCAGATAAGCGTGGGTCTGCAGTCACTACGGTCCTCAGGGATTCCCTTCCTTATTATTCAAGTTACATCAATATTCTGCATCAGCAGTGCATTTGTCTTCATCATGAAGACAAAACCCTTTACATCTATGTCCCTCAAACAGCAAAACATCTTCCAGCCCACGACAGTGCGCGGGCCCCCTGTGCGGGCCGTCGTGGGCCCGAGGACCTTTGCTTATTGGGCAAAGTCCTCAGAGCTTCAGCTGGTGATCACAAAGAGCGATCAAGGCAGCAAAGTAGTCGCCCTAAGTAACCATCATGAATAATTCCTAACCCAGCACTCCTCTCTCGGTGACTATAGATCCGTCAAAGTCTGTGAACTTTCAAACTTGGTATAAGGCCGTAGGGACGTGCAGGGTTTTGCAATTTCGGGTCCTTCTTGAAATCTTCCATACTCCAACTTCGAACGACGGGTCGACAGGACCGTGGTATCTAAAGGTTTAGTGCCCAATTAGCTTTGACCCTCTATAGTCGTTAAGCTAATCAGACACTACCCTTTGTTTAGACCCCAACCATTTGCACGCCTCAAGCGGCCTCGGTACATAATAGTTACGGTCTCTAAAATCTGCATATTATTTGGATCTTCACTGCTAGTCGTTTTCTGCACGTGTTAAAAACTCGGTTCGACAATCGCCGTTTCATTTCACAAAGAGGAATGATACTTTGAGCTGTCTAAGCATTCACCCAATCAAACAGCTCAAAGCTGTGGCCATTAGTGCAAGCAGAAACGAGGCTTCCGGTTTCTTGACTAAGCTTGTGGCTTGGAAATGATTGGGGTGAAACATCCTTGAATTGTTATGGTAGATTCTCCTCTGAGCATCGTAGAAACTCGGGTTGAACTGCACGTAATTTTCAACAGCCAGAACCTGCTTGCCATAGTCACAGCGGCTTCTTTTTTCTTCTCCTTCTTTTTTTTAGCACCACACCAATTTTTTTTTTTTTTTTTTTTTTTTTTTTTTGCAATGCAGAGGAACAACTGGCTGGCAGTTACTGGCTTGGACAAGGTTCCGGCAAATGGGCGCTGGTACCCTGAGAACGGGAGTGCTGGAATTTTGGGGTCCTTTTTTAACCCTTTAAATCCTGATACGCCCTAACATAAAATGGATTTTACCATGATAGTTCAAGGGTGGTGCCAGAACAGCTTGGCGCTGTCCTGGCACCACCCTTGAACTATCATGGTCAGTCTATCTCCTGAACTCTAATGTAGCTTTCATAGCACAACTGACAAATCTATAATAAACAAAACATGCATCCTCAGAATTTGATGGATTAACTCTTTATTTGAAGCTCAAGTTCCGGGGGACGAGTCGACCATGCATGGAACCTCAAAGCTAATGCCTGCCCGGTACGCAAAAAGTCTTCAGACCGACACAGGCCGCAATAGGCCAGCGCACAACTGTGCGCGGGCTTCCTGGTGGCCCGTGTCGGCCCAAGGACCTATAGCTTACTGCGTGGTTGACACGTACTACCCATCGGGCGGCAGGGGGAGGGGGGGGGGTATTGAAATTTCAGGGTCCACCTTTCAATCTTTTGTTCCCGGTTCCAGCTGTGTGAGAAATGCTAGCATTAACCCCGTTACTGTCAGGGGACGAACATCGTGTTTTTCAAATCATTGCAAACTCCCCACCCAGCCCTCAAAGGAACACGGATGCACTGAGAGTGGTTTCAGAAAGAGGCATAGTTCCTCATGAGCCCCCCCCCCCTCAACCACCCTCCCCCTCCCCCTTCCCCCCCTTCCCCTCCCCTCCTCTCCTCCCCCTCCCCCCCCCCCCCCCCCCGCAACTGCCTCCTTGAAATAATAAATTTGACATCAAATATCGTCCGCCGTCAAGGGAACATGGATACAGAGGTATAGCTCCTTATGAGCCTCTGCAATTGCAGGGGATCATAAGGATCTATACCTCTTGCAGTTGGATCGTGTTCAGATTTTTTCTCTCGGCATTGAAGGGGTTTATATTTTCCGCGAAAATTTTCTTTGCCGCGAGAATCGCGTGTTTGAAATGATTGTACAATCAATGACGAAGATTCCCAGCCGTCAACAGAGCGTGGATACAGAGTGGTTTCAGCAAGAGACATAGATCTTCATGAGCCCCCGCAATTGCGGTGGCTCATGAGGGTCTATACCTCTTGCAGTTGGGTTGTAGGAACACGCAGCGCGAACGGAAGCGAGCGTTCCTCCCACCAAATACAATTATCGTGGCCAATTTTCCGATAATTCACTCTTGAACAACAATACTGGATGCGCGTAACAAACAATCATTTTTCAATACACTCACGAAGACACGCGTTATTGAAATATGTGTTTTAAAACATTTTTGATCTCGCACTTCTCCCACGAAATAAACCTCGCGAGTAATTTCTGACGATTCGCAAGGGAAGAATTCTACGATGAAGCATACATTCGTTTGGGAAAAAAAGGCTTATCTGGACTTCAGAGTACACTAAAACGAAGTGAGTGAGTGAGTGAGTGAGTGAGTGAGTGAGTGAGTGAGTGAGTGAGTGAGTGAGTGAGTGAGTGAGTGAGTGAGTGAGTGAGTGAGTGAGTGAGTGAGTGAGTGAGTAGGGTTTTAATGCTGAGCAGGCGGCTATCTAATCGCGGGAAAACAGTCCATGGTCTTAGCAAAGCTTTATTCCATCTATGACCCGGAGTAGCACAGACCGCAATATTTACATTGCAGATCTACTAGGTAATTTCCTGATAGTAATAGCATAGTTCAGAAGATGGTTGATCTACATTTCAAATTTGCCCTTGAGAAAATCCCCCGATAACATTACAAAGTCATAACGCAGACAGGACACCCCTCTGTAATCCACGACGTGTCATAAACTTCAACTCACCATCCCCAAACGTGCATTCCTTCTGCGAGGGGCATATAGATAAATTAGCGCAGGTTACATGTGACTAGCTATAGCAAGAGTTAAAGATTCTCATGAGCCCCCGTTATAAGCAGCATCGCATTTGTAAGGAAGTGTACTTGGGACGCACTCCGAGAGCGGGTTTTCCTAGGAAGTACTCCCACAAACGGTACGGGGTGTTACATCATTGTCATGCGGGTAGTACTCTCAGCCATAAGAGGCTCCTAGCAGACCAGTTTCCATTCACTGGAAACAGAGATAAAACTCTTTAACCCCTTCCCTGCCACTGTACACACATTTTTGTTTCTGAAATGTTGGTTCACTCAGCGACCAAAAGCCAACACCGTCCAAGAAACATGGATACAAATTGGTCTCAGCCAGAGACATAGATCCTCATGAGCCCCCGCAGTCGCGGGGGCTCATGAGGATCTATGTCTCTTGCAGCTGTATCGTGTTCACTTTTTTCTCCGCAGTGAACGGGTTAACGTCATAGTGTGGCCCTTCTGTAATCGATAGCAGCCACACACGCAATCTCCTAATCTTACTAGGTGATGTTATGAGTGTTCAGCAAAGGAACACAGATGAAAACACCAAGAACAACTGCTAATGCTAGTGCGACCCTTGAACTATCATGGTCCTTCCATTTCTTGCTATATAGTGTGTGCGTGCTGGATGAGTCAAGCAGCATTATATTTTCCAAATTCAAGACCAAAAAGGACTGACTGTCAAGCAGGTAAAATGCAAAGAAAAAAATAAGAAAGAAGAAGAAGAAGGAAACACACTGAACTCATTCAGCCCCGACGCTCCACAGCAATATACGGCTCAACCATTATAGTCCAAGGGTGGTGGCAGATTAGCTTGGCGCCTATAGGCGCCAAGCTAATCTGCCACCACCCTTGAACTATCATGGTCGATCTGTCTCCTGAATTGTAATGCAGTCCTCAGAGGATAACTCCAAAATGTGGGTATTTCGTACCTCGGGCACAATGAGTTACGAAAGAACCCAAGGGAGAAAGAAACACGCTTAAAAAAGACATTACAAAACAGTTGCAACTGTCTTTTCTAAGCGTATTTCTTTCTTCGTTGGGTTCTTCTCTGCATCTCTTGGCAGTCACCGTTTTGGTCTAGATTTAACACTTAAGATAGACTAAAGGTGGGGGGGTGGGGGTGGGGGGGGGGGAAGTGTTGTCTTAGTCTGTCTGTGATGTTGCATGCCTATAACGCAGAAAACTAATCAGTGTCTAGCGCCAGATTAGAAAAACAGCCGAGGGACACTCTCTATGACGAAAAAAAAACAAACCCAGTGCCTTTGAACTAAACTGCAGGAAAAGATTGTCCCTTTTAAAACCTGCCTTTGATGGATTTTTTTTTAAATTTATTTTATTTATTTTTTTTTTTTTTTTTTATTTAGTGCTTCTATACTTAACTGACATAAAAAACATATTTTAAAAAAACGACAGACCCGTGGTGAGGATGGAGTTGGATTGGATGGGGGGGTGGGGGGTGGGGGTGGGGGGAGGAGGAGGGGGTTGGTCAAAGCTTGAACTTCTTCAGCGTTGATGAATAGTGAACGCGATCCAGCTACAAGACACAGACCTTCGTGAGGCACGAGGGCTCTGGATGACCTACGCCGATTGCTGAAACCACTTCGTACTTATGTTCCTTGGACAAGCGCCGGCTTTTCAGCGTTGAATTAACACAGATTTAACTCATTCGAGACGTGCCGCCTCCGGATACGCGGCGTAAGCCGCGTATCCGGAGGCGGCAGGTCTCGAATGAGTTAAGACACCGAACGCGCGAGTACTGGCAGTGATGGGGTTAAGTGACCCCTTCAATGCCGAGAAAAAGTGAACACGATCCAACTGCAAGAGACATATTATATAATCTAGCTATATGTCTCTCGCTGCTGTAAATTGTCGGTCCTGATAACCCCTTCACTACCGAGAAATAGTGAAGGCGATCCAACTGCAAGAGACATAGATCCTCATGAGCCCCCTCTTGCTGAGACCAATTTGTATACATGCTTCTTGGACGGTGCTGGCCTTTAGCCGTTGTGTGAACAAAGGTTTCAGAAACAAAAATGTACGCACAGTGGTAGTATTGGGGTCAGTTAAGGCGGGGGTAGGGAGGAGGGGGGGGGGGGGAAGCGGAAATAGCTGTCATGCTTTAGGCAACCTGCAAAACTGTCCATTCAACTGAAAGAGTCGCCCGCTTTGATCTCTCTCTCTCTCTCTCTCTCTCTCTCTCTCTCTCTCTCTCTCTCTCTCTCTCTCTCTCTCTCTCTCTCTCTCTCTCTCTCTCTCTCTCTCTCTCTCTCTCTCTCTGTGTGCGTGCGTGTGTGTATGTGCGTCTATGTGTGTGTGTGCTGTGTGTGTGTGTGTGTGTGTGTGTGTGTGTGTGTGTGTGTGTGTGTGTGTGTGTGTGTGTGTGTGTGTGTGTGTGTGTGTGTGCGAGCGCGCGCGCCAGACATAGTAGTACAAAGATTGATCCTGACAGTGTTTCCTGCCCCCAGAACAAGACAGATCTCATGGTCTGGCTGCCTGCGATGCTGGCTTCTGCTGGTAACAACGTTACCGTCCACTGACCAATAGGCGCTTGACGCGTACGTGTTGAATACGAAACTATGAGCCTCGTAGTTTCGTATACAACACGCACGCGTCAAGCGCCTATGGTTGCTACTATTTCGCTGTGGTATTAGAGACGCCCCTAACCATGACTGTAGAACATGACATCCAACCACTTGCCTACTCTCTTTGGCTTCTAAAAAAAACATAAAGCGTTTAGGGCCGCTTAAGGTCTTTTGTCCACCACAAAGGTGATGAGTCAAAGACTGTGCACCGAATAGGGTCTGAATAAATTTTGACCCCAGCTACAGGATTGGAACTCGCGACCGTTCCGCGGACGAGAGTCAATAGCTCGACCACCTGAGCGAAACAGCTCCCCTCAATGGCTTCCAGTTAAGGCCCCGCCACACATGCCCGATTTTGAGGCCGATTCTTGAGCAGTTTCGAATCGGAGTGTGATCGGACCGGACTGCAAAAAAACGTGTGCACTGCCACACATTCCCCGACTTTATTTAGCCGACCGGTTTGAATCGAAGATCAAGGTCGTACCTGTTCAGCGAAATAGCTGCTAGTTTGGACAGTGATGATGATGTGCTTGCATTATCAGTAGTTTTACATCATATTCGGGAAGACTGAGGCGGGCGAAACATCGGCAACGAAGGTGGTTGACTGATCTTCCGCCATTTGCAAACCGGCTGAAACGACGTGCTTAGCGAGACGCGCTCTGATTGGTTGAAGCTTACAATCGGGGTCGATTCGGATCGGAAAAATAGAGCAGTTTCTAAACACCCGATTCCCAGCCGATTGCGATCGGATCGGATATATGACGTCATCCGATCGCAATCGGATCGGAATCGGCTTCAAAATCGGGGCGCAACTGGCAAGTGTTATTTAGAGAAATATAAGACACGTTAGCTGCGGCCTTCTCACTACGTCGCTTGTTCAACTGTACGGCGTATCCTAGAGATAATCTTCGATTCTTGCACGGCGTTAACTCATTCAATTCTGATAATAAAATTATCATTTTTTTTTTGTTATATATCCTTCGAGGGCTATGTCACAGTTCTTGAGACAGATCGATTATGCTAGTTCAAGGGTGGTGTCAAAATAGCTTGGCGCCTACAGGCGTCAAGCTATTCTGACACCACGGCCTTCACTAGCGTAGTCGACCGGCCACATCCTGTCGTAGCATGTCGGGCTTTACGGGTTAAACACAGTGTGATGTGATGATTCAATCAGATGTAGAGTTAGATGAGTTAAAAGTCCAAATTCACTTGTTTTTGTGATGCCGGAGACCCTAGTGTAATAAGGCGATGTCAACTGTTCACCAGTCAGCAGGGCAACGTCTCGCTCATTACACGAGACACGTAACCAATGGCTGACTCAGTGACTCGACTGTGAGTTTGCCGCTTGAAAAACGACGTTCGCTCATTTCCCTTCGACTGGACGCAGATTTCGTTTCTGAAATCATGTTGCACTATGGACACGTAAAACAACTGAAGTCCAGTGATGGTTTTCTCTCGTGTTTATTTCAGTCTAAAGAGCATTGTCTGGGGTTGGGCAAGACCAACCACAGACTACAATTCGGTCGTTCTCTCACTATTCGCTCTCTCTTCGACTTCGTCCATCTCTCTCACTCTCCTCTTACTCTCCTCTCGTTGTGTTCCCTCTCTCGTTGTGTGTCTAGTTGTGTGTCTAGTTGTGTGTCCCAGTATGTATATACCCTTGCCCTTATCAATCATCTTCCCACTTAGGGCCCGCCCCTCGTTTAGGGCCAGTCCCGTGACGTGATTATGGCGTCCCCGCTTGCCAACGGTCCCGTTAATTAGATGCCACTCATTTCCCATATAGTAACAGTTTCCCAAGGGCCGGTCCGTTATCTTGATTAAGGCGGCCCGGCAAGTCCGGTAGTTACATACAGACGCTGACCATGTGTTACATGACCGGAAACTACATCCAGATGCCGGATGTGGAGGCACGAGTCAGTAGTGCAACAATCAGTCTTTGGTTCTGAACGCCTAAAAAATTTCACTCGTCCCGGGAACATGAATATAAAGTGGGGTCAGCAAAAGGCATAGATCCTCATGAGCCCCCGCAACTGCGGGGGCTCATGAGGATCTATGCCTCTTGCATTTGCGTTCAGCTCGTTGTGCTCCGGCACTTAACGGGTTAATTTTAACGACGGCGGCTTTAGCAGAGACACTGATTGTAACGACGCCGCCTCGGTGAGAAATCCAGACAATAATGTACACTAGGCCACAATCTTCGCCGGGATCCATTCAAGTCACTGAAGGCCGCGCTGCGTGAGCCACTATACACTATGCAGCACTGATCGTGGATTTGCATCTAGACACACCACTAACTCCCTTTCTCTGACCCCCACCCCCTCTTCATCCCCTTCCCTGCCCCCACCCCCACGGGGAAAAGACACCTAGATGGGCGATCAGACACTGATCCCTGGCCGAGCACGCCCACACCGGAATTGAAAAGGAGAAAAGTGTAGTTTACTTTCTCTGCCACTCTCTGGGCCAACTGTAAGGAGACAGATCGACCATGGGAGCTCCAGGGTTGTGCCTGTTTAGCTTGGCGCCTGGAAAGGTGCCAAGCTAAACAGACACAACCCTTGCGTTATCATGGCCGATCCATCTCCTCACCCGTCTCTAGTCGAAATGTTCTAGGTAGTGTTGTAGGCCTACTTGTGAAATTGAAACGTAAAATTATGCACTTATGCAAATCTCTGACAGTATTCTGACAGACATCAAAGGGAATCACGTCTCTTACTCCATTGCCTGGTTCAGTGTCAACGTGGACTCGGGATGCTGCAACAACAACAACAAAAAAAAAAAAAAAAAAAAAAAAAAACACCAGTGAACAAAAGAGTTCCTGTCCTGTGGCAAACGACACACAGACATTGACAACTGTGTGTGTGTGTGGGGGGGGGGGGGGCAAGCGCGTGACATCCAGCATCTCTTGTTGACCACGTTAGGCTCAAGACGTTTTTTTCCCTTTGACTTCAAATAATCCTTTGCTAGTTCCAATTAAGCAAAGGTCCTCGGGCCTACGACGGCCGCAGTGGACCCGTGCGCGGCTGTGCGCGGGCCCACTGCGGCCGTCGTGGGCTCTTTGATGTTTTGTTGCTCAGGAACAACGAGGACAGACAGCTCATGCATAGTCAATGACAACAATCACAGTCCGTTAGCGGGCTAATTTGCATTTGCTAAAGGACAGCTGACCTATGCCGCGACACCAGGCGAGACTGTAGCGTTTTCCGGCACCGACAGATTCTGGGAAATGACCTTTGGTGCCTAGAGGCTTCGAGCTATTCTGGCACCAGCAGTGAACTGTTTCGTCGTGAATAGATTTACCTTTTGGCGTTGTTCTGTCAGACTGCAGTGCATTACAGACAGCTGCACCCGAAAATCAATGATGGCTCCGCATCTCACTACTTACAGCAAAATCGTAAAAACAAATTGCACGAACATGATGAAATTAATAATATGTGCAGGTTTGTGATTTTTAAACCTTAAGGCTTCGTACTATAAGGCCTAAAGTCACAGACCCAACACACATAATGGTGGACGTAATCCAGCTAAGAATGAATCCAGTCACTGCCAGTAGACGCATATTGTGTTTTTGAAATTATTATCTGCGTCGAAGAACCCCAGCCGTCAGAGGAACATGGATACAAAGTGGTTTCAGCTAGAGGCATAGATCCTCATGAGCCCCGCAAGTGCGGGGGCTCATGAGGATCTATACCACTAGCAGATAGGTGGCGTTGAACTTTCCTCGGCAGTGTAGGTATTAACGTGTATATTTTAAAGCATGTCAGTCTATGAGCTGGTAACATCTTGCATTGCACAATGTTTAACTCATTCGAGACGTGCCACCTCCGGACACGCGGTATAAGCCGCGTATCCGGAGGCGGCACGTCTCGAATGAGTCAATCGTCAACATGCAAAATCTAGACCAGAAATGTGACTGTAAAATGCGAAGAAAATCATCCTTTTTCCTAAAGGTATTGTGTTTTACTAGTCCTTTCTAAACGTGCACATACAAAGGGGAATTACTCAGCGCTGGACATTGAGCTTTCTAAACGTGTTTCTTGCTATACTGAGATGTTCCTGACCACATACAAGAATCTATACCTAGTGGGCTGGGTTTTTGTTTTTTTAACCCATCTGTCGTTTGCACCCTTAAGTTCCACACATTAGAATTGTTGTATTGAAAACTCATGTTTTCGCTATAATAATAATAATAATAATAATAATAATAATAATAATAATAATAATAATAATAATAATAATAATAATAATAATAATAATAATAATAATAATAATAATAATAATAATAATAATGCATATTTTTAAGGCGCCTATACTTTCGATAGAAAAGCTGTAGGCGCCGTACAAATGACATACTAACATACATACACCTTGCATCCTACAACACATATATATTCCCTAATATACACACTGACGCAACACGATATACAAGGAAAATAAGCTTAGCAAAGTGAACACACCAACAAGAAATGCTCACACACACCAAAGATATACGTGTACCATAAAAAAAACTAATAACGGATACACTAGGCAGCTGTCACTGACAACGAAAAATTATAACGGTGAATGCACGTTTAAAGGAATAAATGCGTCTTTAAAGACTGTCGGAAACTATTGGCTGATTCAACATATCTGAGGGACTGTGGGAATTTATTCCAAAGAAATGGTCCTTGGTATGAGAAAGACCTCTCGCCAAAAGACTTAGTCAGTTTAGAACATAATAAACAGTCAACACATGATATATTCCCTATCGAGGAAAGCGGTAACATTTATTACTCTAACGAGGAGAAGGCAACGGCGTTTAATAATCACTTCACAAGCCAATCTACGGTAGAAGATAACAACGATCCAGTACCCGATATGCAATATGTACCTACATCAATCTCCCATATATATCTTAGTCCTGCAGAGGTATTTAATGTTATAAACGATCTAGAGCCAAATAAGGCCGTAGGACCTGATCTTATACACAATAAAATTTTGATAGCTAGTAGTACGCTTATTTCAGAAGCTCTTACAATTCTTTTTAACCGGTCGCTTGACGAATGTATATTTCCATCCGTGTGGAAAATTTCTCATGTAACTCCTGTCTATAAAAAAGGTGACAAAAGCAAATGTAGCAATTATCGCCCTATATCCTTGCTCAGCTGCATTGGTAAAATTCCAGAAAAATGCATTCAACGCCATATATTCCAATATCTTTATTCGAACGATTTAATAACTGTTAGCCAATCAGGTTTTATACCTGGGGACTCAACAGTCTATCAACTCCTTAGTGTCTATAATGACTTTTGCAAGTCATTGGATAGAGGCATAAATTCCCAAGCTGTATTTTTTGATGTAGCCAAAGCCTTTGACAAAGTGTGGCATCATGGTCTGATTAAAAAATTAGATGTAATAGGAATACGTGGGAAGCTTCTACAATGGCTGGCTGATTATCTCTCTCTCTCTCTCTCTCTCTCTCTCTCTCTCTCTCTCTCTCTCTCTCTCTCTCTCTCTCTCTCTCTCTCTCTCTCTCTCTCTCTCTCTCTCTCTCTCTCTCTCTCTCTCTCTCTCTCTCTCTCTCTCTCTCTCTCTCTCTCTCTCTCTCTCTCTCTCTCTCTCTCTCTCTCTCTCTCTCTCTGGCTCCATCATACGTAGGCTTCTTGTACCGTAACCCGGCGGCTGACTTTAGTTGGTACGACCATTTCACCTGTAACTTAGATAAAGTCTGTAAAGTAAACACCGACATCATTCTAATGGGTGATTTCAATATCAATTTACTGAACCCCACACCGCGTGGGAAACAACATCTTCCTTATTTGGGCTGGTGCAGCTGGTGCAGTCACCCACTAGGATTACTGCTGCATCGTCCACTCTCATAGACCATATTTATACCAATAACCCTAAATCTGTGACTGAAGTTTCTGTTCCCGACTTAAGCATTAGCGATCATTTCCCTGTAGTGTGTAAATGGGCTGCGCAAATTCCAAAGACTAAAAAGAAAGGTCATATCACCGTAACATATCGCTCTTTTAAACATTTTAACCAAAACGCATTTTTACATGATCTTAGTAATGCGTGCTTTGACTCAGTAACCGAGTCCAACGACCCAGAGGTTGCTCTATCTGCATGGTACAGCATTTTCTTGGGGTACTCAACAAACACGCACCCCTCAGGGAGAGGCGTGTCAAAAGCGTGGTACTACCCCCATGGATTACAAAAGAACTGATGCAGGCCATGGAGTTTAGGAACACCCTCAGGATAGAAAAAAAGTTTGACGAGTTTAAAAAGCAGCGTAATCGCGTCAAGTATATGTTACGCGAAGCGAAAAAAGCCTTTGTAAGAAATACTATTAAAAACAACAAAGACGGGTCTGCTATTTGGCGCGTCCTGAATTCCCTTACCCGAGGCTCTTGTGCATCCACAGTAATCCCTAGTGATCTATCCGCTGACATGTTTAATAATCACTTCCTGTCTGTTGCTGAAGTTTTCTCAACACAAGGAAGTGTCAATGATAAGTGTTTCGATATTTTAATTAACTACTGCAATCAGAAGACTGTGACTCCTTTTAGCATTTCATCGATTGCAATACATGAAGTAGGTAAATTCATAAGTAGTCTCGCGAACAAGAAGTCATCAGGCCCTGATGACATAAATCCTAAAGTTCTGAAACTATCCCTACCTTACATTGTTGAATCGCTGACATACATTTACAACCTATGTCTCCATCAGTGTGTATTTCCTACACAGCTTAAACTTGCAAAAGTAATTCCACTACCGAAATCCAAGGACAGGGGAAATCTGAATAATTATAGACCGATTTCGTTACTGTCCGTGTTAAGCAAACCTCTCGAGCGACATGTACACAAACATTTGTCTCAGTATTTAGAGACAAATAATATGCTTCATCCCTTCCAGTCTGGGTTTCGTCCGAAGTATTCCTGTCATACAGCGCTAAGCAGACTTGCAGATAAGTGGTTATCTAACGTAAACAATTCGCAACTGACGGGTGTTATTTACCTTGACTTTAAGAAGGAGTTTGACCTGGTTAACCACGACACTCTGATAAGCAAACTTAGTCATTATTTAAAAAACGTCCCAGCAGTTTCCTTCTTTAGTTCATATCTAAAGGGAAGAAAGCAAAAGGTTGTAGTTAATGGATCACACTCTGAAGTGAAGGAGGTTAAGTTTGGAGTACCTCAAGGGTCAGTGTTAGGCCCTCTTCTATTTTGTTTATACATCAACGATCTGCCTCTTCACCTAACGTCAGAATCTGTCGAATGTGACTTGTTTGCTGACGATACGTCAATCCACACGGCAAATAAAAACCTTAATGTGGTTGCAGATGACTTACAACAGAGCCTTGATGAGGTGTCCGCCTGGTGTGAACGTAACTCAATGAGTATCCATCCAGCAAAAACCAAGTCAATGGTAATTGCGACACGCCAAAAACACCAATTAAGCCCCCTTTCACTTGATTTGTCCTTCGAAGGCAATTCTATTGAGCAAGTGTCTGAACACCGCCTCCTTGGAATTATCATAGATGATCAGCTCAAATGGCAGGCACACACACATAAAGTGTGTAAAACTGTTTCAAGAAACATTTTCATGCTGTCCAAACTGAAGCACTTCACTGACTTTGAAACCAGAAAATTATTTTATTATGCACATATTCAGTCCCACATTAATTATGCTTCGACGGTGTGGGATGGCTGCAGAGATGTACATTTAAAAAGACTGAACTCCTTACACAGAAGAGCAGCGAAATTAATTTTACCTGATCCTACTTTGACAACGGATGATAAGATTTACAAAGCGGGACTTCTTTCTCTCAAAAAGCAGTTTGCATTCAACAAAGGTGTTCTCCTTTTTAAGATTCGGAATGACAACACTCCGGAATATCTAACCCAGCTGCTAGTCCGGTCACAGTCCCGCTATGGCGATATAAAAAGCCTATATGTAGTACCCAAAACCAGAATAGACTTATTTAAAACCAGTCTAGCATTCTCGGGGGCGACTTTGTGGAATTCGCTTCCATCCCACACGAAGACCACTCCAACGGTATCATGTTTCAAGAAAAGTCTTTTTGAACATTTATCGTCGCAGCCATAACTATCTTCAAGCTTTGCTTTCTATACGTAGGTATCATTGTTAGTAATGTACCCATTCTACTGCTGTGTATGTATAGTGCTGCTGTGTTGTTGCTTTTTTTTTTCTTTTCTTCCCCTCACCATTGCTCCAACTCCCCCAACACACCGTAGGCGTTCGTCCTATACATGTATTAACGTAATGTAATTGTTGTGTTGTAGATGTAGCAACGGCAGATTTGAAAAATGGCATTGCCTCTGGCATTGTTAATATCTTTACCGTTGTAAAATAAAGATTCATTGATTCATTGATTCATTGATTCTCTCTCTCTCTCTCTCTCTCTCTCTCTCTCTCTCTCTCTCTCTCTCTCTCTCTCTCTCTCTCTCTCTCTCTCTCTCTCTCTCTCTCTCTCTCTCTCTCCCCCCCTCTCTCTCTCTCTCTCTCTCTCTCTCCTCTCTCTCTCTCTCTCTCTCTCTCTCTCTCTCTCTCTCTCTCTCTCTCTCTCTCTCTCTCTCTCTGTTCTTATAGGTTTTGTATATAGAAACCCAGCGGCCTCAGCCTCCTGGCAGGACGAGTTTGTGTTAATGATGGATGTGGTTCAGGAGTCCAAAGGTGATGTACATATTTTGGGAGACTTCAACATAGACTTGCAAAAGCAAGGACACACTTCGTGGAGATCCATGTTGAATTTTTTAGGGTTGAAACAGCTTGTCCAGTCACCTACTAGAGTGACTTCCTCATCTTCAACGCTGATAGACCATGTATATAGCACAAATGTCAGCGTTGTAAAAAATGTTAGCGTACCTAATATTTCCATTAGTGATCACTTTCCTGTTTGTTTTACGTTGTCTGTTAGGTTAGCTAAACAGTCAATCAAAGGACACACTACCATAATGTATAGATGTTTTAAAAAATTCGACCAAACTGCTTTTTTATATGAACTATCTTTAGTACCATTTTATGATATAAAAAAAACTGCAAAAACCATAACGATGCCCTGTCACGCTGGTACGAGCTGTTTCTCGCCGTTCTGGATAGACACGCGCCTAAGCGCATCAAACCCGTCAAATATCCTGTTATGCCAAAATGGCTCTCTGATGAGATAAAACAAGCAATGGAGGTAAGAGATGAATTAAAACGAGACATGAAATTTACTGAATACAAGAAGCAGCGAAACCATGTCAAATCTCTAGTTCGTAAAGCACAGAGGCAAAATGCAGAACAAATTATTGCCGACGGCAAAGACATCCGTTCAGTCTGGCAAGTAATAAACAATTTCACCAAAGGTAATAGTAAACGATCGCCTAATATTCCGCCCGATCTTACTGCTGATGCATTCAACGCTCACTTCATAACTGTTGCTCAAACTCTGGCGAAGTCAAATACACCTAACCCTGTAAACTACACTTGCTCTCATCAACTACGTCACCATAGTCAACAGAGAGCCTGCGGCCCATTTTTAGTACCGCTTATGACTGTCCTAGATGTAGGCAAATCTATTTCCAGTTTAAAGAACAAATCGTCTTGCGGTCCAGATGGCATTAGTAGTCAGATTTTAAAACTATCTCTGCCCTACGTCGTCGAATCCCTGACCTTTATTTATAATTTATCGATCAGACATAACGTTTTTCCCGACGAGCTGAAAAAAGCAAAGGTAATCCCGCTTCCCAAAAGCAAAGATTTATGCAACCTAAACGAGTACAGGCCCATTTCCATATTATCCTGTATTTCAAAACCGCTCGAGAGACATATCCATACTCATCTTCTAAACTTTCTGGAGCAAAACCATCTGATAACTGCAGCACAATCAGGATTTCGACCTCTACATTCGTGCCAAACTGCCCTCAATCATTTAATTGATAAATGGCTCTCTGCCATAAATGACAATCTTTCTTGACCTGAAAAAAGCTTTTGATCTTGTCAACCACTCTATCCTACTAAAAAAACTACCATTCTATCACATTGACTCAAATACTGTCTCCTTTATATCTTGCTATCTCAGGGAAAGAACACAGAAAGTACTGCTAAATGGCAAGTATTCCTCTGATGGTTTAGTAACTTGCGGTGTTCCACAGGGGTCTATTCTAGGGCCCTTATTATTTAATCTTTTTATTAATGATCTGCCACTGTGCATATCTCATTTAGACGCAAACTGCGATCTGTTCGCAGATGACACGACCATACACACATCTGATAAAGATATCACAACCATTAATAAGGTACTCCAACAAAGTCTTGATGAAGTAGCAGGCTGGTGCAGTGATAATCACATGATTATTAGTATTCCAAAGACAAAGAGCATGTTAGTTACTACACGTCAGAAACACCAGCATGGCCTACCACCTTTAACACTTTCCTTAGATAGACAGCTTGTTGAACAAGTAACTAGGCATCGCTTATTAGGCGTTATAGTGGACAACCAATTAAGCTGGGAGCCGCATACTGACTCAATATGCAAAACAATCTCCAAAAATCTGTTCCTGTTATCAAAACTACGCCATATATTTAATACTCATATCCGTAAACTCTTTTTCCATGCGCATATCAAAACGCATTGTGACTACAGTTCTACCGTCTGGGATGGATGCAGCGAAGTTCACATGAAAAAAATTAATTCCTTGTATCGTCGGGGCATTAAATTAATACTTCCCAGTCCTACTTCGACTGATGAAAAATTAAAATCTCTCAAGTTACTAACATTGAAGAAACAGTTTGAATTTAATCGCTGTGTTCTACTGCACAAGATCATGCACGGAAAAGCCCCACCCTATCTAAAAACTCTATTTTCCGACAATAATAGGAAAAACACGAGAAATAGTTTGATCCACCTTCCAAAAATTAGATTAGACATCTGTAAAACCAGTCTGTCTTTTTCAGGCGCTAAAGCGTGGAATATGTTACCTCCACACCTGAAATCAACTTGTAAGATTAGCGTCTTCAAAGATCGCCTCCATAAATATTTACTTCAGAAGTAATAGTATGTTCGGCTCCCTTATGCTACTATTCGTATAGTTAGTGACAAGTTTCCTATTACCTAATACTCTTCTACCGTTGCTACAGATTATGTAATAGTTCGACTGTCTGCATTAACATGTCAGGTTTATACCTGTGTATATAATTATATATATATATATTTTTGTTTTAATTTCTTTTTTTTTCCCCTCTGAGTGGTGGTGGTGGGGGGAGGGGGGGGGGAGGTGGATGGGTCTTTTTACTTACATATGTTTTATCTTTTGATGTATCGTCTGATGTATTTTTATATGTGTAGAGTAGCAGGACAGTTTGGAAGATAGGCATTGCTATGCCTAAAACTTTTTATCCTGAATAAAAACGTTTCATCATCATCATCATCATCATCTCTCTCTCTCTCTCTCTCTCTCTCTCTCTCTCTCTCTCTCTCTCTCTCTCTCTCTCTCTCTCTCTCTCTCTCTCTCTCTCTCTCTCTCTCTCTCTCTCTCTCTCTCTCTCTCCACTATAATGATTGGATGTTTTCCTCTATTTTCATTTCTTTTTATGTATTCATATATGTATTGATATATATTGATTACTTACCTGTAGTGTATTTAAAATCTGCATAAATATATGTATATATATATATATATATATATATATATATATATATATATATATTATATATATATATATATATATATATATATATATATATATATATATATATATATATATATATATATATATATATATATATATATTGATCACTTACCTGTATTGTATTTAAAATGTGCATACCACCGTCATGCAAATTTTGCAAATAGTATAACTGAGTGTCCAGATCATCATATAAGCCTGTGGCTTGTTTTGATCTGATGACAAGTGATGTATATTCTTTTATGTATTTTGCAAAAGTAATAATAAACTATTTAAACCAAAAGACTTAGTCCTCACAGTCGGAAAGCGTAATAGTTTAATGTCTGCTGAGGAACGGAGCTGTCTTGAAGGTGTGTACAAATGCTGAAGCTCAGAAAGATAGACAGGGCCAGTAGAAGGAGACAGACAGATATGACAGATGGACAGAACTTTCTATTGTACTCTAGATGTGATAGGTAACCGATGGAGTGAACGCAGGATGGGTGTGATATGGTCTGACTTCTTTGCCTTGACAACAAACCGTGCTGCTGAGTTCTGCACCCTCTGGAGCCGATCCTGAAGGTACAGAGGACAGCCACACAGGAGTGCATTGCCGTAATCGAGAAGTTAGAAGTTCCTAGCAGTGGACACAAAGGGGCGAGTTGCATGAGTGAGCTTAATCCTGCGCGGCTATAGCTAGCTTAGTGGCGCACTTTGCGGCTTGGTGGCTGGCGCAGGACTAAGCTTATTCATGCAACTGGTCCTAGCTAAACACTTTGCTTAGTGTTTGGCGCAGGACCTAAGCTCACTCATGCAATTAATAGCGCAGTGTCATGTGGCTGAAGACACAGACAGACCTCCCCCCTCACCGATTTCTAAAATCGCTGATGAGAATACTAAGAAATAATAAGGAATTGCGTTTAAAATACAAAGGCCGAAGCCATTTCAGTCAGCTATGTGCGGGGAATTTGTCTCTGAGCCGACCTTTATTTCCATAAAATGCTAACGATCCTTAAATTTGCTTATGGGCTTTGTCATCCATTGTCATAGTAAGACAAAGGTCCTCGGGCCGACGTCAGCCGCAGCAGGCCCGCGTACGTCCGTGCGCGGGTCTACCGTATTGAAAATGCGGTAGACTTTGAAATAGGGCTGGGTCGGAGCGCATTCCGGAACATACACATTACATTTTTAGTGTGCGGGGCAGAAATTCTGGCAAAGAAGTAACAAGATAAAAATGACGTCACGTCTAGCTACGCAAACCTTGCTAGAGAATGTCCTTTAGGCGCCAAAATTCCGCGCGCGCCCGCGCGCGCGCGTGTGTGTGTGTGTGTGTGTGTGTGTGTGTGTGTGTGTGTGTGTGTGTGTGTGTGTGTGTGTGCGTGTGTGTGTGTGTTTGTGTGAGTGTGTGTGTTTGTGTGTGTGTGTGTGTGTGTGTGTGTGTGTGTGTGTGTGTGTGTGTGTGTGTGTGTGTGTGTGTGTGTGTGTGTGTGTGTGTGTGTGTGTGTGTGTATGACAGCGACTAGAACCCGTGTTTGAGGACGGACAAGCTAGAAATTGTATGATAATGTCCCAAAAAGAATAATCTCGAGACCTTTTCTTCGATTTTTTTATTTATTAAGATGCTCATTGCCGAGAAAATGGCCGTTTCACAAAAACCGGTTGATCCACACTGGAGTCCGTACTTTTTCATATTTTTACTAGATATTTTGCATATAGCTAGATAAAAGGGAGATATTGAATGAGTTCGTTCACCAGCATTGCACCTCTATAACCTTTTGAGTGATAATTAAAATATTTTTGAAAAATATATACTTTCACGTTTTGGGGATTAATTTCACGAATTATATGGGTTATTCTTAAAACAATTGAATCTTTTTTACGAAAAAAAATCTTCTCGTTAATAATCGCATGATTTTTTTATACAGTTTTTACATAAGCCTACAGTTTGTCTCGGCTGTCGGATACGATTAGGTGAATTGTGACCTGTATGCCCTACGTGTGAAAATCAGACAATTTTCTGCACCACTTTTTCTGAGTCATTTGTAAAACAGCTAACAAAAACTTTAATTTGTCTTTTACGAAAAAAGCTATCTTCTCATTAATACCCGCATGATTTTTCTTAAACGGTGTTTGCATAAGCCTGCTATTTGTCCCGGCCCTGTAAGCTCTAGGCGTCAAAATCAGCAAGAAAATTACAAAGTTGATCCTCTGATAAGTCCAATGTTAGTAGCGCGATAAGTGACGTATAATATCGAGTCGTGGGACTAATGATGCCATGACGTGAAGCTTGAAATGACGTCATTTCGCTGCTCGTGCTATCATTCTTCTTCAGAATAGCTATGCTAAGCCAGACCACAGAGCTTACGAATGGCGGGAATCGCCGTGTGTCCCTCTTTATGTGTGCCAGTGTGTGTGGATCAGAGGGTGGGTTAGAGGAGAAGGAGATGGATTCCTGTCGCTACACGAGCCCACAGAACGTACTAATGGCGGGAAGCGCCGTGTGTCCGTCTTTGTGTTCGCCGACGCGTGTTTTGGTCAGAGGTTGGCTTAGAGAGGAGGGATATGGATCAGCATTATAAACCTAAAAATATGAACAACTCTGAATGTTCCTAAAAGATAAACGCATCTGAGCTCCAAAAAATACGGTAGAATTTGGGATGAAATCCTCATCTTGTAAAACGTACATCACAGTAATGTAACATATTGTGCATGTCAGGTATCACAGCTATTCAAAGCATGTCCTGATTACCTAGGGACGCTTATGTAACTCTAAAGAATTAAACCAAATCTCTCTGTCTCTGTCTGTCTGTCTGTCTGTCTGTCTGTCCATCTGTCTGTCTGTCTGTCTGTCTGTCTGCATTTCTTTTCTTTGTGTGATGCGTTTGTTTTCCGGTTGTGTTTTGTTTTGTATACGGGACAGCTTGTAAGACAGGTATTGAGTTGCCTAACAGCCTTATCCTGCAATAAAAGATTCATCATCATCATCATCATCATCTCTCTGTGTGTCTCTCTGTCTGTCTCTCTGTCTCCCTCTGTCTCTGTCTGTCTGTCTGTCTGTCTGTATCTGTCTGTGTTTGTCTGTCTGTCTGTCTGTCTGTCTGTCTGTCTGTCTGTCTGTCTCTCTCTCTCTCTCTCTCTCTCTCTCTCTCTCTCTCTCTCTCTCTCTCTCTCTCTCTCTCTCTCTCTCTCTCTCTCTCATCTCCCGCCCCCCTACCTCTAATGATCACTGACCGTTAGTAGGAAATTGTCACATGATTGACACTATGATTACACTGTGGTTGCTTCAGCCCGTGATTCGCTCTCGTAAAGTGTCGCGAACAAAACACAGGCCATCTGAGACAGCATAATTCTCAACCCAGCTTCACTCCTCCACTTAAACCTCCCTCAGCCTCCTTACAAATTAGGTAATAAACAGGGCAGATCCCTACTACAGCTGACAGATCAGCGTAATATCTCATGAGCCCCTACGATTGTAGGGTTCATGCCAATTTACGCCTCTCGCAGATGGTCTGGTTTTATTGCCGAGAAAACCAGAACTTCACCCAAATGCGAGAGATATAGATCCTCATGAGCCCCCGCAATTGCGGGGACTCATGATGATCTATGCTTCTTGCCGAAATCACTTTGTATCCACGTTCTTTTAACGGCTGGGTTATCATTGACGCAGAATTGACAATCATTTCAGAATTGATAATCATTTCAAAAACACACTCTGCGTCCACTAGCGTCTTACCTGGATTGTGTCCGCCATAGATGTGTGCTGGGTCCGTGATTTGTTATATCTTACAGCATGAAATCATGTGGTTTAACATTACATGCCTGCGCACATTACTAGTCTTATCGTGTCTGTACAAATTTTTGGGTCGATTTCGCTGTAGGTAACACATTCCAGACCTGGTGTATCCGTTTACGCGGCTTTAAGCCTCGTATCCAGATACAGAACGTCTGGACTGAGTTAAGAAATCTTTGTTTCAAACTGCAGGAAATCTGATGATATGTCTCAAGTAGGACTGTTATTGAGCGCATGGTCTTGATTTGTTTATAGGTTTTTGGTTGTCTTTCATTTGACATATTGCGTGGCCTTTGTCTGCTCTATTCTATTTGAGTCAGCTTAAATCATTTAGCCCCGCACAGCAAGACATGGATCGAGCATGATAGTTCAGGGATGGTGCCAGGAAAGCTTGGCGCCTATAGCGCCAAGCTATCCTGGCACCACCCCTGAACTATCATGCTCGATCTGTCTCTAGAATTGCAATATAGTCCTTCAGAGGGCAACTTCAAAATTTGGGGATGGCGGTCCTGTGGTAGAATGTGTTAAAGATTTTTTTTTTTGGTAAAGCGCTCTGAGCCGGATTTTTCGGGGATGGTCGCTTTATAAAGACAATATATTATTATTATTATTATTATTATTATTATTATTATTATTATTATTATTATTATTATTATTATTATTATTATTATTATTATTATTATTAAGATTATTGTTATTAGTAGTAGTAGTAGTAGTAGTATTATGAGTTTAAGACATTATAATTTGTAGTATTCAGTATACGCATTTATTCTTCTTTTATGTTCTTCTTTAGTGAAAATTGCAGAGCATTACGTCCACACACAGCTTATCGAATCGCACATCGTTTGATTTCAGTCTTCAGTGAACAACTGGAA
Organism: Semisulcospira habei; assembly: GCA_036245525.1. NCBI lineage: Eukaryota > Metazoa > Mollusca > Gastropoda > Semisulcospiridae > Semisulcospira > Semisulcospira habei. The sequence goes on from BTPG01000004.1 coordinate 181,194,034, forward strand.
GGAAAATGTAGAACTAAAAGAAAAGGAAAAGACACCACAAATAATATGCAACACAGAACACGACGCTACAAATCAGTTTTACAATTTCCATAAATGAATAATACAGAAAACAGTAAGTTCTAAAACCCTGTAAACGTGAGCTCAAAGTATAAAATGTGAATGCACAAACGGGATTTGTCAAGAAGCGTTCGTAAGTTTGAGTTTCATGTCACAGGATTTGTATGAAGAAGAAGAGAGAGATCACACTATCCAGTAAGCAAAAGTCCTCGGGCCCACGACGGCTGTGCGCGGACCCACTGCGGACGTCGTGGGCCCGCAGACGTTTTGCTACTGGGATAAAAGCACACACATGTACATACGAGCGATCATTCCGATGAAAGACGATTTGCAAGGAACAGTCACGTCACAAATTTTTCTCTATAGTCTATACGTCTTTTCTGCGCAGACTAACTTTGAGAGAACGTTGTAAGCTTTTCGCAAAACTGAAACAGGTTTCTGTCAATGCGCAAGTTTACGACTGATTATCGATCTGACGATCGCTGAGAAAGTGAAATTACGATGCACATTTGGGTGCAGACCATCAGATTGATTGCGCATGTCTTATATCATTTATATGTCACTGTTTAACCCCCTTCACTGCCGAGGGGAAAAAAGGTGAACACCATCCAGCTGCAAGAGACATAGATCCTCATGAGCCCCCGCGAATGCGGGGGCTCATGAGGATATATGCCTCTTGCTGAGACCAAATGTGTTTCCATGTTTCTTGGGTGGTGTTGGCTTCTGGTCGCTGAATGAACCAAGATTTCAGAAACTAAAGTGTACTTAGAGTGGCAGGGAAGGGGTTAAGAAGATTAGGATCAAAATGTTATCGGCTTTTAGTGGGGCCTGACATCAAAGCACTACCTGTGTATCGATCACAAATCATGTCCAATATCTGTCGTATGTGCAGCCCCATGCAGAGATATTGCCTATTATTGTTTTATACGTATATGGTGCCTGTTTGTTCGCGGTGTAATTTCTTTTTCGCTTCCAGTGCCAAGCCAAGCAGCAGAAACTCCTCTGAAATCGCCTGTAACTGAGACGAGAAATAAATATGCATCGACCATGAAAGTTCAAGAGTAGTGCTTGATTAACTTGGCGCCTTGCGGGCGCCAAGTTAATCAAGCACTATCCTTGAACTTTCATGGTCGGTCTACCTGAAGTCTACCTGAATCGGCTCTGGAGGTGAAAGGGGTATATAACCAGGATTTAGTGTTTTATTGGCAGTAGAGTCAACTTAGACATGGATGAAAAATAGAGGATGACACCTTCATAAAGAACGAATTTCGTAGTCAGCCGGGCGGTATTGCACAACATTGGCAATGAGACACGCACGCGCGTACGCTTGCATGCACGTGCGTGCACGCACACATGCACACTCACGCACGTACGTGGGAAATCGAAAAAAAGCACACACGCACACGCACATATACACGCACACACATACACGTACACATGCACGGACAAACTCACCCAAGCACGCACAGATACACACGAATGCACGCACGCACACACACACACACAGCCACGCAAGCACACACACACATACACACGCACGCCTCACGAACACAGGCACACACACACAAGTAAACACACGCACGCACGCACACACACACACACAAACGCACACACTCTCTCTCACACACACACACACGCACGCACGCACACACACACACACAGGCACGCACGCACACACATAACCACACACACACACACACAGGCACGCACGCACACACATACCCACACACACACACACACACACACACACACACACACACACACACACACACACACACACACACACACAGACACAGACACACACACACACACACGTGTAAATTGAGTGCCTCTTACAAACACTGACTAAGTGACTAATGCAGGCAGATGCCGTAAAACATGACACAGGTGATACACGAAGCAGTGTGGTACAATAAACATCGTGTCTATTAACGTTGTATTTCATTCAAACGACCACGAAAGACAACGCGAACAGGACGCAGAGCGTGTGTTATGTGGGACACTGGGCGGCGATATCGAACCGTGTGGAGCCATATTGCAGCGCAAACGGCTTCACTTGAGAGAAGCTCTATTGAAATTGATTCAGTCATTGTTAGCGCACAACGGGAGACAGAACTGATCATGCGGCCATTCCGTTTTCCGGAGAATGAGACCAAAAAAAAAATGTGTGCTGGTCTGTGATTTTGGCTGAAAGCCGTAAGGTCCAAAATCACAGACCACATTCGTTATGGTGTGTGATGTGTGTGTGTGTGTGTGTGAGAGAGAGAGAGAGAGAGAGAGAGAGAGAGAGAGAGAGAGAGAGAGAGAGAGAGAGAGAGAGAGAGAGAGTCTGTCATGTTTCCAATGACCGTGTTAAAAAACAAGATAGGATAGGAGGGGGAAAGGGGATAGGGTGGGGGAGGGGGGGCAGGTCCTGCTATGGTAGAGGCAAAACCATTCACAAGAATGACGCTGTCATATTCTTTTCAGATATAGATGTACCTTACCTTTCCACACTTAAAGAAGAACAACTAAACGTAAAAGCCTTCAACAGATTCAAGAACAGATTGAAAAACAAAAATAATAATTATAATGAGTAAAATTCACACACTCACATACACACCCCCGTTAGTAATATCACCACCGCCCCAACCGCCACCACCATCATATTCTAGGTCCTCCTCTTTCTCTTCTCATTCGTTGCAAGTCACCACTACACATCATGAGTCAATCATAATCTTCATCACCATCGCTTGATCACCACAACATCGTAACAACAACAACAGTAACGACAACATTACCCACAACACCAGCACCCACACCAACAACATTACACGCAACATCAAGACACAAACAATTGACTGCTCAGTGTGTGAACTGCGAAGAGATAATTTAGCTCACAAATAAAGAAACAACTTCGGAAAGACAGAAACAAAAACACAATTTTGGCGGGGATACTCCCCAAAAAACGAATGAATGAATGAATGAATCAATCAATCAATGAATCAATAAATGAATAAATCAATGAATGAAGGAAGGAAATTTATTTAACCTATTCAGCCCTGACGCACTACAGCAGGAGATGGGTCGATCATGATAATTCAAGGGTAGTGCCAGATTAGCTTGACGCCTGTCGGCTCCAAGCTAATCTGGCACTACCCTTGAATTACCATGGTCGATCCATCTCCTGCAACGGGTGCATAGTCGTTAGATGACGCCTCTAAAATTTGGGAAATACGTGCGCCGGGCTGAATGAGTTAAATTCTCTTCACTTCTTGGTGCGTTCAGGCCACTCCCAAATAACACCACTGGGGCCATGCGCCATGGGGGCCATGTGCCAAAAGTACACTTCTATTCAAATGAGATGCTTCGCAGCTCATTTGAATAGAAGTGTACTTTTGGCGCACTCCCCGAAGCATCTGATTTGTGTACTTATGGGGAAATCCCAAGTTGGTCTGTCTTGGGCATTACTCAGGCAAACGGTTCAGGTCACTGCTTTGTCCTCGTCGGCAATCCGAAGTATAGTGTGTTGTTGTATTTTGTCGGATATTTTCAAACTTTACACACAACACCAACCATCACCACCACCAAACCCATAGCAACAGCAACAATGACGATGACAACAACATTACGCACAACATCAACGACCTACTTGTTATCGTTGTCGTCGTCCTCCTCCTCGATGGCGTCTGGCTGGCGCGTGAGGTGACGCCTGCCCTCCCGCCGGTCGGGCTCCGGGAAGCTGGCCCCGGGCCAGGCCAGGTAGAGGGAGTCCCGCACGATGGTCTCCAGGCTGCCCGACTCGTGGAAGGACTGCGCCTTGGGGATGTGCAGCTTCTCCTTCAGCTTGTGCATCTTGAACAGTATCCACACGCGACACTCCGCAAGGTTATCCACACGGGTTATGCACGAGATGAATCCACGCCGGCGGCCACCACGCAGTGTATCCTCACACAGTATTCGCACACGCGTCACTCCGCAAGGTTATCCACACGGGTTATACACGAGGTGAATCCACGCCGACGGCCATCACGCAGAGAATCCTCAGAGAATTTTCAGAGAGTATCCTCACAGAGTATCCATCACAGAGTATCCTCACAAGGTATCCAAACGCAACGTCCACAGGGCCGAATGTATCCCAGCTGCTACCACACAGACCGCCCACACAAGGGTCACTTCGAAGACGGGTAGTGGATGAATGAAATCCAAGGGGTAGATCAAGAATTAGTTGCACAAACAACACGAAGTATTGACCCGGTATATGACTTACGCGAAGCAGACGAGTAGAGCAGAGTTGCAGAGGACGGAACAGAAAAATAATAAAATCAACTGGCGAGGGTCATTTGAGCATGCACGCCGATCATCCATACATGGACTCACACTAGGAGATGCCGATGGCGGAGTCATCGCAGCGAGTAAAATAAGTGATAAAGAGAGCGGTACAGTAATGTACGTGTAGACTGATGCTATGTATCCATTCACACTGGTCACACACAGACTACCTCCGGCCAGCAGCAGGGAGATCACAGCCGTGGACAGTGGTGCAGAAATATCAAACAACTTCCAGCTTTTATAATCCAAATGGCTGTCTAGGCGATGTTGTGAAGAAGTGCGTGACCGGAAGCGGGTTATTCAGAGCAGCAGATGACCAGTTTCAGCCGAGAGGTAGGCATTTTGACCCTTTCACTGCCGAGAAAAAAAGTGCACACGATCCAACTGCAACAGACATAGATCCTCTTGAGGCCCCGCGACTGCACCCATCCGTCCAAACTGAAACATGTACCAGTTCGAAAGTACTAAATAGTAACCCCTTTGCTGCCTGTGATCGCGCACTGCGGGTCTGACACGACTGCACACTGGCCGACTTTTGTGTGAAGAGCGTAGATGTGAAAGTAACCAAAGTAGGCATAAAGAACGTAGGACTCGCAAGAGACATAATCCTCATGAGCCCCCCGCGACAGCGGGGGGCTCATGAGGATTTATGTCTCTTGCAGCTGGGTCTTGCAGCTAGGTCAATACTAGTGGTGTTCGCCTCGCCCCGGCAGTTGAGGGGTTAAAGGGACTCTCTCTCTCTCTCTCTCTCTCTCTCTCTCTCTCTCTCTCACACACACACACACACACACACACACACACACACACACACACAAACACGCACACACACACATACACACACACACACACACACACACAAACACCATCACACACACACACATACACAGAGACACACACACACACACACACACACACACACACACACACACACACACACACACACACACCTAAAAGACTTCTAGTTCACAATTGTACGCTTTCTTTGGCTTCCTACAATACTAAATTGATTAAATTCTGAGCGCGCCGCGACATAAAGCAAAGAGGTTCTACACATTTTAGTCGTCGTGTTAGCCATGTTTGTAGCTTCATTCTCTGTGCCCGTCCTAAGTCCGCGTCAAAGGCGCAAAGCTGTCCATGCAACACACTTGAGCTGTCACGGTCGGTCTTTACTAGGTACGTGTTTGGCAATTACGACACTGAAATGTAATAAAGCCAGAGGCACCATTCCACTTCAGTACGCCTATGATGACCTTTGATCAATGATGAGCTATTTTTAGCATTATGTAGAAGGACTCCTCAAAAAGTGATCTACTCGCCTCCGGTGGTCAGCAATGTTTGGGGCAGTGATCCGTTCACTGTGGGAAAAAGTGAACACCGCCCTCTGCAAGAGGTATAGATACTCATGAGCCCCCGCAATTGCGGGGGCTCATGAGGATCTATGCCTCTGGCTGAAACCACTTTGTATCTTTTTCCTTTGAAGGATGAAGATCTTTGAAGTTATATAACGATTTTTTTTAACGCAATCTGCTTCCACCGGCAGAGGAAAAAAAGGGGTTAACTTCATGTGAACTGGTCCGTGATTTGGGACATACAAGGACCTTACATATGTGTGCAGCTCTTTGAGTCTGGACCTTACGGACTAGAGACACAACTCTCAAACCCGAAGGCCAAGACACATTGTCGTCATACACGGCAATGCCATCTTGACCATATCCTTGACATTTCAAGAGGAAGAAATTAAAACAACAGTATTTCCACCTCTTTAAGGAAAACACGAGAATATGAAAATAACAGGCTATAAAATAATTGGCCTTTTCAGACACGGGGAAATACAGCCGTCAAATCAATGAAACAGCCAGGAAGAAACAAGTAGTTTGTGCAACCACAGGACTGGGAAACCTAAGCGAGTTATATAATTATCCTCTGACAGCAGCTCCGAGCCTCTGTCGAGGCTCGGAGCCGCTGTCAGAGGACATATAACTGGCGTAAGTTTCCACGTCCTGTGGTGGAATGATAAAAAGGCTGGCAATCCCAGGCATGTAGCGGCTTAGTGAGATGTTGAGACATTGTCTTCTGCTAGTTTTGTTCTGAGTGGCAAACTTGCGATCGTTTAGATACACGACAAAGGCGTCTCTAATCGTGACCAGGCTTTTTTTTTTTTTAGTGGTGTCCGTTTTCTTTTTTTATAGCGCTCCCTGACTTCTTCCCCCCCCCCCCCCCCCCCACCAGGTTCCGTTCCGTTTCGTTATTTTATGTTCTAGTGTATTCTAGTGTGTTCTAGTGTGTTCTGGTGTGTTCTAGTGTGTTCTAGTGTGTTCTTGTCTGCTCTCTTCTGTTCTTTTATCTTTCTTAAGACAAAAACACCCACTTAACTCCTTCACTGTCACTGTACGTACATCCTATGTCTTTAACCTGTGTCAGCTCAACGCGAAAGAGCTCCGGCCGTCCCATGAACGATGGATACAAAGTGGTTTCAGCAAGAGGCATAGATCCTCATGAGCCCCCGCAATTGCGGGGGCTCATGAGGATCTATACCTCTTGCATTAGTGTGGTGTCTATTTTTTTCTCGGCAGTGAAGGGGTTACAAAACACTACCCCTAAAATGTCCAGTTTCACGGATCCGTCTGAGGATTTTTGTGAGTGGTACAACGGGACCCCCAACTGGACAACAACCTGGTCGATGTCTCAGGAAACACTGTATGTGTGTCCGTGTGACGCGAGAAAGCATGGCCGCTAGAAAGGAATTTCTAGGCCGGCTGAAAATCAAATCGCACTTCACGATTTATTAAAATTTTTACAAAGTTGTAAGTTATAAATCGGAAAGATTCACAGGCAAAAAAAAAATCCGTTGTAAAGTGTTCTTTGATAGAGGAGGTACCGGATTTTTTTTTTTCAGACAGTCGGAAACTTTGTTCGCTTTTTTTATCTTTTATTTCTTTTTTTCCCCTCTCGTTATCTGTTTGTGTCTTTATTGTCGAATAACTTTCATCACGTTGACCTCTTCACTGTTACTGACGGTACCGCTGAGCGCAAAAGACGCATAACTACGCATTTTTTTTCCGCCAAGTGGTTTCGTCAGTAGGCTCAGTAGCAGAGCTAGCTAAAGGTTCTAACCCTTTGCGTGTCGGTAGCGGTTTTTGTCGCGATGATTCCTGTAGGAATCATCGCGACAAAAATCGCTGCCGACACGCAAAGGGTTAAATTGCAATGACGTAGGAACCGGGGGGGGGGGAGGCACCCATCCCCTTCCCCCTCCCCCTCCGGCCCCCTGGCCCCCTGGCCCCAATATTTTGTTAAGAAGAACATTTCTTTGCATCAACAATATATAAAATATAATTGTCTATTTGTTGCTTGGAAAACAAACTAATTATGGAGAAGAAACCATCATAAGGTTTTGATCGTTATGTTTGATTTTTACGAGGCTGGATGCTACTTTTGATTTTTACGAGGCTGGATTGACGCACGCAGCCCCCCCCCCCCTCCCCTTACCCCCCCCCCCCCCTCCACCCCCTTTTGTTTGATTTTTCGAGGTTAGAAAGTAACGTGCTTAAATGTCAGGCACGATGCTCCCTCCCCCCTCTCCCATAAAAAAAAATCTTTCTACGCCACTAAATTGTCCTTCGATTTCAGGCATTGCTTGATAGACGTTTCGAGATTACACTTTCTTTCTTTCTTTTTTTTCTTTTTTTTTTTTTTCTTTTCCTGTTCTGTTTTGTTTTCTATTCATTGTGAGAACTGCTTGTTAGTCGTTCTTTGGCCACACCAGCCAGTCACGACGCGTCGTCTTTTGAGCTAATGATTATTTGCTTTCTTCCCAGCCTCTTTCAGGCCACAACGCGAACTCTGGTCTGCACAACAAGCGACTCCCTGACAGACTGTCATGGATCCCTGCACTGCGCTCATGTCATGAGAATCTAGCTATATGTCTCTCGCTGCTGTAAATTGTCGGTCCTGTTAACCCCTTCACTGCCGAGAAATAGTCAAGACGATCTAACGGCAAGAGACATAGATCCTCAATACTACAGCTGACCGATCAAGACCGATCCATCTCCCACAGTTTTGTTCTGCCATTTCTTGTTTGTTGTTGTTTTGGGGTATTTTGTTGTTGTTTTTGTTGTTCTTCTTCCTCTTCTGTTCTTTTTCCTTTTCTTTTTTTTTAATTTTCGTTATTTCTAATTTAAGGATACATGAACAATGCATTAGAGTAAGCATATTAATGTGCAGAGGAAAAGTCACAAATATAAGCATGGCACGTATCCCCTACCCCCTCCCTCCCCCCCCCCACCATTACCCCCCCCCCCGAGACCCCCCCCCCGCCCCACCCCCCACCCCCGCCCCACCCCCCAACCCCCACTTCCCATCCTATCCCACATACACACACAAAATCCGAAAAAACATAGAGTTACAAGCACAGCATAGACAGTCTAAGCATGCATCTTTCAGTTCCATAAACGGCACTGGTAGCTGCTGGCCTTCTTTTGTTTTCTTTCTTTCTTTCTTTCTTTTTTTTTTTTTTTTTTTTTTTTTTTGTGGGGGGGTGGGGGGTGGGGGGGTGGATCCCACATCGCGTTTCAATAGCACGAGCTGAGCGCAGTCGTCATTAGGTCTACTATTGTCAATGTTGACAAGACGAGCAATGATACCAACAGTCCATGGTTGACTAGTGGATCATTTTGTCTACCATCATCTCCGCAGAAATGACAATGCAAATACATACAAATGATTTCCTTGTCGTACGGGCAAACTTTTGTCTGCGAAGAAACAGCCTTGACCAATTAGGCAGCTCTTTCTTCCTTGCGGGAGGCTGCCCATTCACAGGCTTAACTCATTCAAGAGGCCCCGCATCAATAGCTGCGGCAGTGTTGTATAGAGTTGCCCCCGGCGTCGCTATGCGACATTTCCGCAGCTATTGATGCGGGGTGCCTTGATCAAGTCAAAATCCTTGGTGACACCCTGGCTCTATTTTAGGCCGGCACACAGGCGGAAATCAGTGGCAGGCCGGAGGCACGGATTCTAACGAATTCCTACAGCTTCATGGGCTCATGAGTATATAGAAACTGTATGGAACTGACGGTTAGTGACGTCATTTTTCGTGCGCTATGAACCCGGTAAGCAAACGGTACTCGGGCGAAGGGCGACCGCATTTGGCCCGTGAAAAGCCGCGCAGTTGAGTACACCGGCCAGGACACAGCCGTTTGGCAGGCCCAGACTTGATGCTAACTTGGAACCAGCATCAACCAGCTTATGTTTTCCTTTGTTCTTCGAGATAGTCAGCCATTTCGCGATTATGGTCAGCCGCGGGAGATGGATCGACCGTGACAGCTACATGGTGGCTGTTGCTTCAAGAGCGTGCCATCTACGGATAAAATTCCGCACCGTTTGCGATCCACTCAGGGATGGTGCCACAAGTACACTTCTGTTCAAATGAATGCTTATTCTCAAGATAGACCCACTCGGTGAGTACGACGCAAGTACACTTCTGTTCAAATGAAATACTTATTCCTAAGATACACCCGCTCGGTGAGTACGCCGCAAGTACACTTCTGTTCAAATAAAATGCGGCTTATTCCCAAGATAGACCCGCTCGGGGAGTACGACACAAGTACACTTCTAGGGAGATGCTTACTCCCCAGATAGACCCACACGGGGAGTACGCATCAAGTACACTTCTATTCAAATGAGATGTTTAATTGTCCCCAAGATTGACCCACTCGGAGAGTACACTTCTATTCAAATGAGATCCGTATTCCCCAGTTGGACCCACACGGGTAGTACGCCACAAGTACACTTCTATTCAAATGAGATCCGTATTCCACAGTTGGACCCACACGGGTAGTACGCCACAAGTACACTTCTATTCAAATGAGATGCTTATTGCCAAGATTGACCCACTCGGGGAGTGAGCAAGAAGTACTTCTATTCAAATGAGATTTTTAGCTTCTCATTTGAATAGACGTGTACTTGTGGCGTACTCCCCGGATGGGGCTATTTGGGGAGTCCTCTCGCTAACGGCGCAGGATATTGTGATCATCAGTACTGATCGAAGAGGGGTCAAGTCGACGGGCGCTACCCCGTAGCCTTTTTCGGTCGTTCCATCTGCCGCGTCTTGCATCGCGCGCTTGATTTCGATTTCGAAATATAAACAATCGTGTCTCTGGATGGAGATGGAAGATTCTCCGTGCTGTGTCACGTGCAGCAACAACAAACTAGGTTTGCTGGTTTGTAATAGTGGACCTTATGACCTGGAGCATTGAGGTCCAAATTCAAAGACCAGCCTTGAGCAGTAAGGTTCAGAATCACAAACTCCCTGGAAGCCGGAAGGTTCAAAATGATACAAACCCACCTCCTAAGTCTAAAGTCACATACACGCACATACATACACGCACATACATACACGCACATACAAATTCGACCATTTAGCTCCGACACACTACAGCAGGAGATGGATCAACCATGATAATTCAAGGTGTAGTGCCAGATTAGCTTGGCGCCTGATGGCGCCAAGCTAATCTGGCACTACACCTTGAATTATCATGGACGGTCCATCTCCTACAACCCGTGCACTATCATCTTGACACAACCGTCTAAAATTTGAATGGAAATTTGGGAAATGTGGGAACAGATGGACAATGTTGAACACAGCTTGTTAATTTGAAAGGGAAATAAAATCACAGGGGAGATTTTTTTTCGAGCCGCATTTTGGCATGTGTGTATCGAATGAGCGCCATTTTCGCTTCGTGACCTGCATACAACTATTGTTCAAAGAAGCAGATGAATGGTCCCTGTGATCAGAGATATAAATAGTATGGTGTTTGTATTCTAGTCCCAAAATTGGCATACCAAGGCTTAGTTCTAACGAACTTTGCATTAGAAACTTGCGACCAGTACGGAGTTCTGGCATTCTGAATTGTTAGAGCATGCCGCACGATGTTCAAGCTTGACGTACGAAGTGTTAAAACTCAGAAATACGATGTTCCTGTATTATGCGTTTATCAATGCAGAATTTTTGTTGTTGTTGTTTTTTGGTTATTGTTTTTGTTGGTGGTGTTTGTTGGTTGGTGTTGTTTTGTTTTTGGGGGTTTTTTTGGTTGTTGTTGTTGTTGTTTGTTTTTTGTTGTTGTTGTTGTTGTTGTTTTTGTTTTTTTGTCTACCGTATTGAAAATACGGTAAACTTTAGGACGGGGCTGGTAGGAGCACGTTCCGTAAAATGCAAACGACATAACAGGCGGGAGAGGCTCATGGTCTGGCAAAGAAGTAACAAGATAAAAATGAAATCACGTCTAGCCACTCTAAACTTGCTGTTGAACGTCGATTTGGCGCGAAGCGCCCTGTGTGCGTATGTATGTATGTGTGTATGTGCTTATGTATGTAAACACGAGAATCTCCGATACGCGCAAACTTGAAACTTGGAAAAATACTTTTTAAGTGGGTGCCTAAGAGAGCCTCCGAGCATATGGGGACGTAGCTTAGTGGATAAGACACTGCGCTGGCGGCAGTCGTAAGATCCCGGGTTCAAATCACATGGTGGGCAGGAATGAAATGTGGACTTTTCCTCATTCCAATCGAGTCAAATTTACGTACAGACTCGTCTTACGGTTGTCTGTCTCGCCTTCGTGCGTACAGCACATCAAGTTAAAAATCCCATTACCACTATTCGAACAGAAAGCCAGGTATGGAAACAGAAAAATATCACACGCACCGAAGTTAATATTAAGGTGGAGGTGTGCACATAAAGTAGCTGCTTAGTAGCAGCAGGCTTTCACAGCTCCAGCTTCCATCCCTACGGCGCCGTGAGCATCTTTAAATAGATGGATATGTGCGCCTCCGAGACACCATACCATACCACCATATTGTAATTGGATGTCTCATTGAAGACATAAAAGACCGTTTATAGAAAGTCGGTTGACTGACCCAGATTAGAGTCCGCAGTTTTGATTATATGCACTTGAAATTTTGGATATGGCTAGTTTGTAGAAAGACATTGGATGAGTTCGTTAGCCAGCTTTGTACCTCTTCAATTTTTTTCGAAAATAAAATTTCAATGCGGAAACAAATGTCAAAAGTAAGACTCCTTGATTTCATCAGAAGAATCAGACAGTGATGGTGACGTAAAAGTACCAAGCGCCTCAGTGTTTTATACAAATTGACGCAAATCCCCAGCACTTCAGTGCCGTTTTACATGCGTATGAGCTGGCGCAATGGTCCCCTTCATTTATTTTTGTATGATGATATTTGCGAACGTATTGTTGAAAAGGTGGAATATGCATACAAGCTCATACAGAAGAGGCTTTGTGGGCGTGGGCCATTCCACCTTATTCTTCAAAATGGCTGTGGCTACGCCAGCCGAAAGAACGTATAACCGATAGGAAGCGCAGTGTCTGCCGTCTGTGTTTGTGTGTGCCATTCTGCCATTTGTGTTTCAGTGTGTGTGTGCCATTCTGCCGTTTGTGTTTGTGTGTGCCATTGCCGTGCGGATCAAGCGGGATGAGGGGGTGGGGTGGGGTGGGGGATAAAAGAGTGAGATACAGAATGAGTTCGTAATCCATCGTTGTACCTCTTCAACTTTTTCAATAATAATTAATTCATTTTTGCAAGTCATTGAAGCCACTATTTACTCCCATCAAACAGTCAGCGCTGGAAGAGGCTGTGTGGAACAAAACAGTCAGTTCTGGAAGAGTGTGCCTATCGGATGAATGATGTGAAATATCAAATTCGTCCCAGTGTACACGGTGCCATGAAGTGAAGCTTATAGTGACGTCATTTTGCTGCTCGTGCTATTCTTCTTCTTCAGAATTCCTGTCGCTACTTCAGACCACAGAACGTACTAATGGCGGGAAGCGCTGTGTGTCCGTCATTATTTGTGTGCGCCGGCGTGTGTGTTGATCAGAGGTTGGCTAGAGAGGAGGAAAATGGATCAGAAGGATAAGCTTAAAATATGAACAACTCTAAATGTTCCTAATAGAAAAACGCACGTGAGCTCCAAAGAATACGGTAGACTTTGGGATAAAATCCTCATCTTGTTTTGTTTTGTTGTTGTTTGTTTGTTTGTTTGTTTGTTTGTTTGTTTGTTTGTTTGTTGTTTGTTTTGGAGGTTTTTTGTTTGTTTGTGTTTTTCTTTTGTTTTTTTTTTTTGTGTGTGTTTTTGTTTTGTTTTGTTTTTTTGGTTTTTTTTGGGGGGGGAATTGTTGTTGTGCTTTTGTTGTTGTTTTTTGTGTGGGTTATTTTTCTTTTTTAATACATCACTCTACCCGGTTATCCCCAGTGGAAATACGATGGTAGAATAAGCTCTTGCAACAAATCCGTGCACCTTTTGGATTCAAAGAAAGCAATATTTTGTGTACCAGTTTGTGATATCACACTTTACCTTCTCTTATTCGTAGGGTCCAAATAACAGACGAGGGGTCAGTTGCATGACTGAGCTTAAATCACGCGCGAGCCACTAAGCAAGGTGCTCCGCTTTAGCGGAGCGCCTTCCTAAGTGGCTTGCGCAGGACACTCCAGTAACTGTTCTCAGACTAAGCCCACTCACGCGGCTGAGGCCGGCACACACTAGCCTAAAAGTACTACAATGAATTCTCTTATCTGTTAAATGATCCTCACGACGAGGTAATTAAAGCGTCCCATTCAAAGTTTGCAGGTAGAACATGATACGATTTTAAAAGCGTACAACAGAGAACAGCGCATAAACAACATTCTGTTTTTCGGTCGCAAGGCGGAAACACAAGAAGTTGCTTTTCTTTACTGACTGCGTCACAGGCATCCAGAAGAAAAGGACTCCAATGAACTCAGAAGAAAAAAATACAGTGACACGCTCGCGAACACACGCATAGAACTGCAGAGATCCAAACCAACCCGAAACGTTGGACTGTTAACCGCTTCACTGCCAGTGCCCGTGGACGATTATGTTTGAAACGACAGCAGACTGATCGAAAGAACTATAATCATTCTTCGCGAGAAAACGCAGATCTATATGCGTGCAGCCAGCAAGGGGCATAGATCCTCATGAGACCCCGCGTGTGCGGGGGCTCTTGAGGGTCTATGCCTCTTGATGCTGGGTGGTGTTTGCCGCGACCCAGTAGTGATGGGGTTAAGGTTAAAGTAGTCACTGAGTATAGAATAACATTGCCATGGATTTTTTTTTTTCTCTCTCTCTCTCTCTTTACGTGACTACTCGCGGTGGGCACACGAAATTCGATACAACCCGGCTGCATAAATATCTTAACACAGAGACAAATCTAGCCACCAAGAAACACATAGATTTGTATGACCTGCGAGGCTAACGAGCATATGTGTAACCCATTTAGCCCTGACGCACTACAGCAGGAGATGGATTGACCATGAAAATGAATTCAAAGAGTATGATATGAATTCAAAGGTAGTGCCAGTGCCTGACGGCGCCAAGCTAATCTGGCACTGCCCTTAAAATATCATGATTGAGTTATATCCAGCAACTGTTCACAATCGTTAGATGACTACTTCACAATTTGAGCAACGTGGCCGTGGCGTTAAAAGGGTTAGGGGCATATCGTGTGTCCACTGCCAGTAAAGGGGTTAACTCTTTGAATGATAATGGACTGACGCAGACAACGTTTTTGAAATTATGGTAAATTCAACGTCAAAGATCTCCCGCCATCAAATGAACATGGATATAACTTGTTTTCAGAAAGGGCTCTTGGGGATACCTCTTGCAGTTGGTTGGTGTTCCGTTTTTCTCTGCAGCGAAGTGGTTTAAAGAACTGATTTTTTTCATGCAAAACAAAATATGTCTTCTCACACATAAATTCTAACACGTTTTATGCTTGATAGTATGGTTAGCCCCCATGTATGACTAGTACTTAACAACTCATATCACACTGTATGACTGGGCAGTTAACAGATCGTATCACACTGTATGACTGGTAGTTAACAAATCATATCACACTGTGTGACTGGTAGTTAACAAATCATCATGATATCACACTGTGTGACTGGTAGTTAACAAATCGTATCACCGTGACACAGTAATTACACTGAAGACACTTACAACTGCAGACTGAGCTTTCTGCACTTGTGTCAACTTTCCAGGCAACTTCCAACTTGTCAACACAGATGATGGTTATTCACAGACAGAACCTTCCACTCAGAAAACGCGCCTGCTATGACAACTGCAAATTTCATTCCCACCACCTGTTCACGTCAAAATGTTTTACAACCTTTCTCAGATCATTGTCAGTTGAAGCATACCGCAAGAACTACATATCCATCGCACACAACATGTATCTATCTGTCACACAAGACACGCACGAATACAAAACTGAGCGGAACTACACTGTCCGTCCGCGCGCACCTCCCAGTGAAACGGGCGCCGCTTCAGTTGTTGCCAAGCGCTGGGACGCTGTGCCGCTGTGTCGCGAACGAAGTTGGCATAAACCATGCAGCCATCAAGCAACAAAACGCGCGTGCGCACTCAAGTTGAGCCACGAGGGGAAACTAATGTACATTTACAGTCGCTCAGTCAACCCCCGATCGACTGCAAGAGGGACAGATTTTCATGAGTCACAGGCTGAGCTCTCGTGCCCAGTACGCAAAAAGGGCCTTCGGGCCGACGTCGGCCGTAGTGGGCCCGCGCACTGTCGTGCCCGGGCCCACTACGGCCGACGTGGGTCCGAGGACGTTTGCTTGCTGGGTGAGTTCTGTGAGACCTGACACCCGGTCCCAACGGTAAAGCAAAGATCTTCGCCAACACTCGAAGACACCCACCAAACAGCTTTAAGAGGCATAGATTCTCATGATTCTCAGCTGCAAAAAGTAATGAGATTTGTATCAGTCCTAGCAGACGCCTTTACATATCAAATAGGTGACTGCCAAGCGTGTAAAAAAAAAAGGGAAATAAATTTCGAACAAAGAAAGAAACACCCTTAGAAAGAACAACTGTCCTGGGGTTTTCAATTGTGTTGTACTTGTTCTTTCTAAGCCTGTTTCTTTCTTTCTCGGGATTTTCAACAGTGTTGTATTTGTTCTTTTTATCGTGTTTCTTTCTTTCTCGGATTTTTCAACTGTGTTGTATTTGTTCTTTCTAAGCGTGTTTCTTTATTTTTTCGGATTCTCAATCATGATTGTGTTGCACTTGTCCTTTCTAAACGTGTTTCCTTTTTGATCGTAATCTCTTTGCAAGAGGCGAATTACTCGCATGAATCCTAGAAGGTAGACTTCCGTCTGGAAACGGCTTACACCCCCTTGCACCCTAGGCGACAAACTTCAAACTGCGAGATTATAGTCTTACGAGCTCGTGCAGCACGGCAGACGACCTTTTGTTCACTGCCTGTGATAGTATATCGCGAGCTCAGCAATTTCATATTCTGCCGACAGGGCTAGTGACACTCTTTGTGCCTTTCCAACTGTAGAGTTTTGATCAGACGATAGCCGAGTCAGTAGATTTAGGAACGCTTCAGGAATGGTTTGTCTTGCTGTTTACTGGCCATATAATTATAATCCTGTGCTCGTGACGTTCATCTCGCAAAGTATCGGCACTTTTGGAAGCACATTCTATAGACGGCACGATGTTAGCGACCAGCTGAGTATCAATCAACAAACTCCGTTTACCCATTGAGCCCCACAGCCACATTTTCCAAAATTTGGAGGTGTGACCTACCGACTGTGCGCGAGTTGCAGGGGATGGGTCGACCATGATAATTCAAGGGCAGTGCCTGATTAGCTTGGCGCCTGAAGGCGCCAAGCTAATCAGAAACTACCCTTGAATTATCATGGTCGATCCATCTCCTGCTGTAATGCGTCAGGCGTAACTGGGTTAACCTCGTGTCTTCGTAAACATCTCGTGTGGACGCAGTTCCGCCTAAGGCATCCTCACGAGCGTAAGAAATGCGACAAATTTACGCTGAAATTTTACAGTAGTAGAACACTTTAACACCGGGAGGGATGGAGCGGGATGGGGTCCGAACTCCAGAACAGAGAATTTGTTATAGCATTTCAAGTATGTTGAACTGGAAAGGGGGTGGACAGGGCCGTTATAACCGCGTCTACCATCACTAGGACTGTCGTGTTAGTCCTCGTCAACGGTCTTAACGTCGGCGCCCCGACAAGTGGCTGTCTACAGCGTGATGGGTCGCTAAATCTACTAACTCCTCGCTTGTCAGTCAATCACTCAATGCTGCGAGGCCGGTGCGCCTGTCCCCCCCCCCCCCCCCCCACCCTCACATACTCCCCTCACCCTCCCATTCCAATTACTCCCGTCCATTGACCACTAGTCCGCTGTGGTGTATGTAGATGCTGGTGCTGTTCTGCTGTAACTTATATATTTCTCTTTTCAGGCAACGCTTTCTCTTCAATCCAACATTGTCCATGCAGATTAAAGATTAATGCGTTCATATGTACAGTCAACGGTGTTTTTTTTTTTCACACGACCAGTGTGTTAATGCTTATTTTTGTTACAAAGGTTCCCGTCAAGATCAAACACACTAGGGTTTCGTTTGAAAACTTACGACTCCAAACAACGAAGGAGAGCGAAGTCACGGCGGATAACCAGATTGATCCCTAAGCATAGATAACATTCGAGTGTTGTCTGTCCACCGTGATTTCGCTCTCGCCCGTTGTTGTGAGTCGTTGGTTGCAAACAAAACCTCACTATTATTAAGTTTTCTCCGAATGAAACACTCGCCCGATTCAGGCTCACTGTAATATAACCCATAAAGCCCTGACACTCTTGTGACGGGATGTGGCTCGACCATGATAGGTCAAGGTTGGCGCTAGCTATTCTGACACCACCCTTGAACTATCATGGTCGATCTGTCCCCGGAACTGTGACGTCAGATCTTTTAGTCCTCAGAGTTGTTTTCTGCCCTACGGCAGACCTTGATTGCTGAAATTCGCCGATACATCGGGCTATCACATATAATAATAATAATAATAATAATAATAATAATAATAATAATAATAATGAGTATTTATATAGCGCTTAATCTTAAAACAAGCTCTAAGCGCTTTACAATGTGTACACAAAAATAAAAATACAATGACATCTGCACTTAACAAGCAAAACACAATACACGAACACACCACTTTTACAACGAACTAAACAACAATGCATACATAATAATGTTCTAATTAACATTTAGTCTGAACAAGGAGGATTACAGAACTACAACTAAGGCATCAAACACAGGCAGTTATTCAAGTAAAGCCGCTTGAAGAGGTGAGTTTTCAACGACCTCTTGAAGTCAGAGACAGACTCACTGTTTCTGACCTCAAGAGGAAGTGTTTCGAACAATGTTGTTAAGATCAATGTTGTCTTGCATTAGCTGTGACTTTTCTATCCATTTTATCACAGTCTATGTGAGTAGGCACGCGTATCAGATTTTCCACTGCCTTTTTAAGCGTAACGGAAGTAACTCTCCAGTGTACAAAGGAGAAGAAGAGCAGACACGTCTTTAATTTTAACTCATTCGCGGTCAGCCACATCCTGATGCGCGGCATAAGCCGCGCATCCGGATGCGGCTTGCCGCGAATGAGTTATTGTAGTCAAACTTCAAAATCTAGCCCCGCATTATCGTAAGACATACTAAGAATAGTTACAAAGGAGATATTGTGAACTAATAACCCTTTAGTGCCTGAAGTAGGTCGCTTTAACTCATTCGAGGCGTGCCGCCTCCGGATACGCGGCATAAGCTGCGTATCCGGAGGCGGCACGTCTCGAATGAGTTAATGAGATTAGAGTTCTACTCCTTCTGGGCGTTCAGTGGGTCACTCGAAGAGACTGTGTTTTTTTGTGCTATTGCCAAAGTTCTTTTCCCAAGAAGGTCGTTTCGTTTACAGGCCTAGGCCTACATCTAGTACATTTTTTTTATATGAATATAATATCATTATTAGCACAACACGGGGTTTTGAATCATTGTTGTTTGTTTGTTTGTTTTTTGTTTTTGCACTGTGATTGGGGTTGATTTAAATAATTATACTGCCTACTGATAACTTGTTCGTGTTTGTGTGTGTGTGTGTGTGTGTGTGTGTGTGTGTGTGTGTGTGTGTGTGTGTGTGTGTGTGTGTGTGTGTGTGTGTGTGTGTGATGGTGTGTGTGTGTGATGGTGTGTGTGTGTGTGTGATGGTGTGTGTGTGTGTGTGTGGTGCACATACATAACCAGTGTTTTTGTGGCTGTTTGGTTTGTTATTTTATTTTGTTAATATTTATTTATTTGTATATTTATGCTTGCATGATGTTTAAAAATAAATCGTAAAGTGCCTAGAGCTCCGTCAGGAGGTTAGGTGCTATATTAATACCCATTATTATTATTATTATTATTATTATTATTATTATTATTATTATTATTATTATTATTATTATTATTCTCTTGGCTTGACTTCGCGAACGAAGATTTTATAGGAGTTGCCCACGACGTCTGCAGGCTTGTTCGTGGCTGCGGAGGCCAATCCGAGACAGGCAGGTTCGACCGCAGTGGCTGCAGGGGAAGGTATGGCCAGTGTTCTGAGCTGCGACATCTCTGATTTTTCTCCTGAGCCGCTTGTCCTTAAGGCTAGCTCTGTGAGAGTCCTCAAAGGAGACAGCTGCCTTGTAAATGGTGGAGCGCCAGGTGTCACGGTCCGCAGCAAGCGAAGACCACTGGTGGTGGTCGATTTGGCAGGCACTAAGTGACTTCTTGAGACAGTCTTTGTATCTCTTCTTTGGTGCCCCTCTGTCACGGTGTCCAGTAGCAAGCTCGCCGAACAGGGTGATCTTTGGTAGGCGATGATCCTCCATCCTGGAGACATGCCCCGCCCAGCGGAGCTGTGTCCTTAACAGCAAAGCCTCGATGCTCACAATTTCAGCCTGTTCAAGGACCTCGACGTTGGTGACATAGTCACTCCAGTGAATGCCCAGGATGGTACGCAGGCAGCGCTGGTGGAAGCGTTCGAGGAGTCGTAGTTGGCTGCGGTAGAGGGCCCAGGACTCGGAACCATACAGCAGGGTGGTGAGGACCACAGCTCTGTACACGCTGATCTTGGTGCCTGTTTTCAGCTGTTGATTGTGCCACACCCGCTTGAAAAGTCGCCCGAAAGCGCTGTTCGCTTTTGCCAGCCTGCTGTCAAGCTCCTTGTCCAGCTTGGCGTCCGACGTGATAATGCAGCCAAGGTAAGTAAACTGGTGCACTGACTTTAGTTCAGACTCGCCAATGGTGATGTGAGGAGGGCGATACACTGTCTTGGGTGCCGGCTGATGGAGGACCTCTGTCTTTTTCAGACTGACCTCGAGTCCAAAGAGCTGGGCAGCATCTGCGAAGCAAGACGTGATGCGCTGCAGGGCTCTCTCTGTGTGTGCAACGAGGGCAGCATCATCAGCAAAAAGCAGCTCACGAATCAGTTGGTCTAGGGTTTTCGTGTGGGCCTGCAGTCGTCTGAGGTTGAACAGGCTGCCATCGAGACGATACCTGATGTACACTGCATCGTCATCATCGAGGTCCACTGTGGCCTGCTTCAACATCATGCTAAAAATGATGGTGAAGAGGGTCGGTGCCAGCACGTAGCCCTGCTTTACGCCGTTGAGAATAGGGAATGGTTCTGAGAGGTCATTGTTGAGTCTGACCTGGCCTTGCTGGTCCTCGTGTAGCTGGACAATCATGTTGAGGAACTTTGGGGGACAGCCAAGTCGCT
Organism: Semisulcospira habei; assembly: GCA_036245525.1. Classification (NCBI taxonomy): domain Eukaryota; kingdom Metazoa; phylum Mollusca; class Gastropoda; family Semisulcospiridae; genus Semisulcospira; species Semisulcospira habei. The sequence continues at coordinate 181,215,037 of BTPG01000004.1, forward strand.
CCAGGATCTGCCACATGCCTTGCCTGCTCACAGTGTCGAACGCTTTTGTTAGGTCGACAAATGTTACGTACAGCCCTTTGTTCTGCTCGCGGCACTTCTCCTGTAGCTGTCTCAGCACAAAGACCATATCGGTGGTGCTCCTGTTTGCTCTGAAGCCACACTGGCCCTCTGGGAGTTGGTCTTCAGCGATGGCAGGTAGCAGCCGATTCAGGAGCATCCTTGCAAGGATTTTCCCAGCAATGGACAGCAGGGTAATTCCCCGATAGTTGGAACAGTCAGACTTCTCGCCTTTGTTGTTGTACAGGGTGATAACGACTGCATCACGGAGATCTTTTGGTAGTGTTCCTTCCTCCCAGCAGCAGAGAAAGAGGTCATGGAGCTTGTTGTGCAGTGCTGTGCCTCCATGTTTCCAGATCTCTGGCGGTATTCCATCAATGCCTGCTGCTTTGCCACTCTTGAGCTGGTGGATGGCTGTGAGGGTCTCTTCAGCGGTGGGCGGTTCGTCCAATTCAACCTTTACTGGGAGGTGTGGGATTTGTAGGACGACTGCTTCTTGAACAGTGCGCTCAGCGCTGAAGAGGCTCTGAAAGTATTCCGACCAGCGGTTCAAGATGGAGGTATTATCTGTGAGGAGTGCCTGGCCATTCGCGCTTCGCAGGGGACTTTGTACCAGGTGCCTGGGGCCATACACTGCTTTCAGTGCTTCGTAGAAGCCCCTGTAGTCACCATTGTCAGCGCAAAGCTGGGTCCTCTGTGCAAGTCTGGTCCACCACTCATTCTGGAGATCTCTGAGCTTGCGCTGGAGACTGCTGCAGACGAGGCGGTAGGCAGACTTCTTCACAGGGCAGGAAGGCTGGGCTAGGTGGGCCTGATGGGCGGCTCTTTTTTTTTTTTGCTAGGTGTTCCTGGATCTCTACATCGTTTTCGTCAAACCAGTCTTTGTTCTTCTTTCAGGCGAAACCCAAGACTTCTGCAGAGGATTTTGCAATAGCAGTTTTCAGTTGTTCCCAAAGTGTTTCAGGGGAGGAGTCTACTGGGTCCGCTGTGTCTTTGAGCCTGCGCCGCCTGTAAATCTGTCTGAAAGGCAGCTTTCACATCGTCACGCTGAAGGCTGGCAACATCAAGCTTTTTCTTGGGGGGCCCCCATTTCTTGGGTTTTGGCTTGAAGTGGAGCCTGAGTTTGCAGCGGACAAGGCGGTGGTCAGTGTGGCACTCTGCGCTGGGCATCACTCTGGTGAGGAGGACGTCACTGCGGTCCATCTGACGCACTAGGACATAGTCGATAAGGTGCCAGTGTTTGGAGCGAGGATGCATCCAGGTGGTCTTTCGACTGTCCTTTTGCTGAAAAGTAGTGTTGGTGATGACCAGTTGCTGCTCCGCACAGAACTCCAACATTAGGCGGCCATTGTCATTGCAGTTCCCCACGCCATGCTTGCCGAGGACTCCTTTCCAGGCTTCAGAGTCCTGGCCCACTCTGGCGTTGAAGTCGCCAAGGATGATGACTTTGTCGTCTGCAGGGGTACTCTGTAGGAGGCTGCGCAGGTCAGTGTAAAACTTGTCCTTTTCAGCAGGCTCTGCCAGGAGGGTTGGGGAGTACACACTGAGAAGGGTGACGTGTTGCTGGTGTCTCAGTGGGAGGCGCATGGACATGATGCGGTCTGAGTGGCCCGTTGGTAGGTTTTCCAGCTAAGTCGCAATGGATGTCTTGACCATGAAACCCACGCCTGAGAGCCGTCTTTCTGATGCAGGCCTGCCTGACCAGTAGAGGGTGTACCCAGCACCAAGTTCTTGGAGGCTGCCTTCGTCCGGAAGGCGTACTTCGCTGAGCGCGGCGATGTCGATGTTTAACCTCCGCAATTCATGGGCAATGAGGGCGGAGCGACGTTCAGGGCGTCCGCTGTCTGCTTTGTCGAGCATGGTTCGGACGTTCCAGCATGCTACGTTGAGTCCGGTCGTGGTCGTCATGAGAGTGGATCCGTTATTCTTTCTTGTTTTTTTGACCGCAGGAGAAGATGCCCGTTGACCGCGGCTAGCCAACTGGGGTTGCGAGGGGACGAGCTTTGGTTAGGCCACCTTTTCTAGGCCCCTCTCCGTGTGGAGCAAGCAGTGCTGTCCCTAGAGATGGCTGCTTGGTCGTTCAGGGTGTGCCGAGTGATGTTGTCATCCCCAGGTCAACATCAGGCGACCAATATCCTGAACCGCCTGCATGCAGGTTTGAGACTGCGGCTTCCAGTGACATCTTTCACCTGCCGTTCGCCCCTCGCCCGTCGCTACAGGACTTGGAATGGTCAGTGTCATGGTCCGTGGACGTTTCCTAAAGCCTGCGCGGTGGAGCTTTTTGGTGGAGTGCAGTGTGCGCAGTACTGGCCCCACCCTTTAAACCCTTGGTTCATCTGCAAAATTTAAGGATTTTGGTGTTGGGGTAGAATGAGTTAAGGTCCAGAATCAATTCTTTGGTTAGTTAGTTGCTATTCAGAAATGAATGTCCCTGTGAAGGATGCGGACGGCTGGTAGAGTTCGGGTTGTACTTTACAGAGAGATCAAAGCCACAATGAGGATCGGCCAGTGATACCCACCGTCAGTTTTTTTTTTTGTGTAAGAGATCCACAGAGATACAGTACGCAATTGGCACCTGTCATTGGCAGGCTGCCGTGCTCGTCCAAGTTACACTGTCGGTTCCTTTCATGTCGACTTAACCCCTTTGTGTTTGTATCGATCGGTACTGTTTACAGTACCGGTACCGGTGGCTGCACGATCAATGGGGTTAACCCTGTTAGTCCCAAGGTCCCATTTCTCAAAGTTTGGCGGTGTTGCCTAATGACTATGTGGCAGTGGGCAGATGTTCACATCTGCACGGGACATAGACGACCCCGCCCTCCACGAGTCGCCTGCTGCCTTGCAGGCCTGGCCGCTTGGCTGCGGAAAGGCTAAGGGAGGAAACCCCTGACATCAAAGCCCCCGTGTCTCCGGGGAAGGCTTTTGAGCCAGAGACTAGGACAAGGACAGTCTGATATAAAACCTACGACCCGAGGACCTCGATGCCATCGTCCCAGCTTGCTAGGCCATGGCAGATGAACCAAGGGTATTATTATTATTTTTATTATTATATAGCGGCTCAAAAGCAGTGGCGACAGCGACAAGAATCGGCAACACAGAACTGAATAAAGGCGTGTTTCCATATGCGCGACGTGAAAGCGGCTCGATTGCGGTGCGACAGGCGACAGCGGCGCGACAAAATTGTATCGCTCCATAGTCCATGGACCGATTCAAAGGCGAGTCGGCTGCAAGTTTCCTGTGAGGGGAGCGTGGTTTTCAGCACGAGACTACGCCGGAATCGCAACAATTCTAAACAATTTTAATAGGGGCGCGCGGCTATATGGAAACACGCAAAGCGATTTTTCCCTCGGCTGCTCAGCTACGTTTTTGTCGTGTCGCTTACCGCGCAGCTGTCGAATAGCTATATGGAAGCACGGCTTAACACTGAGCCCTAACATAAAAATTGTGGAATTTGGGACCAATCCTCTTCAAACTATGTAACTGCTAAAGGGTTTTTGCCAGAAAAAAAAAACGGAGATCGGAAACTATCTACTTTATCCTTTTGAGTCAGATGTACAGCACAGGTCAGCCTCAGTATTAAGCGCATCAGATTATTGCGCTCAGGTCAGGTCAGTGACTCCCAAGTCTATAAACAAATTCACACGCAGTAAGCAAGCAGTTTTCTGGTCGACTCCAGCCTTAGTTGGCCCGCGCACGGCCGTGCACGGGCCAAATAAAGCTGGATTCGACCAGAGGACTGCTTACTGTGTGGGGTTTCTCCTTCATAAACCGACGTAAGTTTAGCCGAACATTAACGCGAGCGCCAATATTGCGTAGTCTAAATCTATTTTTCCAAAGTATCGCGATATGGAGGCTGACCCTTACGCCGACTCTCCCCGCATCACTTCGGAAATCCTATTAGCAGCTTGTCTGTGGTCAGAAACGGTCACTAACATGGCCGCTGGCCAGGGCTCCAGGCCTCATCTGTTGTACCGGGGAGGCCCGAGTCCCTGGGGACTGCTCCGCTGTGCATTTTCCAGCGAAGCGATGTCCAGTGCGTGCGCCAACAGAACAATCAAGTCTGCGATTCATCCGCGAGTGGCACAGATCTTCACGAGTTCCAGCAAACCAGCTTATAATGATGTCTGTTCTTGTAGTGACAAATTATAGCAGTGTTACTTAAAGGCTTGAGTTATATGGGCGTGCTAGTGAAGACGGAGTGAAAAGGCAATTTCAAGAGCAGTGACCTCGGTAAATTGCACGCAACCTCAGTCCGGCTCTAGCGTGTCATTAGAATACGACATAAAGAGCAGAATGACCAGTAGCAATAAAAGTTAACAGTGCTCTATGGTACCATTTGTGGGCGTACTTCACAGACAGACCAACTCGGGGAGTACGCCACAAGTACACTTCTATTCAAATGAGATGCTTTAGCATCTCATTTGATTAGAAGTGTAATTGTGGCGTACTCCCCGAGTAGATCTGTCTGAGTAAATCTCAGTGTGTAGAACAAAGGTGTACTTGTGGCATTCTCCCCGGTACTGGGCAAATCATAGAAGTGTATAGAACAAAAGTGTATTTGTGGCGTACTCCCCAAGTAGGTCTATCTGGGTAAATCATAGTAGTGTTTAGAACAGAAATGAACCTGTGGCGTTGAAGTGTATAAAACAGAAGTGTGCTTGTGGCGTACTGCCCGAATGGGTCTATCTGAGTAAAGCATCTCATTCGAATAGAAGTGCACTTGTGGCGTACTCCCCGAGTGGGTCTATCTGGGGAGTACCCCCGCAAACGGTACGATGGTCAGATTACTTAATATTGGGTCAAAAAGGCGGGCGTACAATGGTGGTAGAGCCAAGTGTTGTGTGACTATAACAACAGCGAGCCTATGTCAGTGATTATTGGGGATCTATAGGAAGTTGGGCAGCTGTTCAAACAAAGCTGTGGTGTGTGTTACACGGCAGCGAGGACCTTACCTTGGCAAGTCAAAGCTAAAAGTGCTTCCTACCTGTAGTGCGCGATATCACAAATACATTGTTGTATTGTGTGCGTGCTGGTCTCTGCGCGGCGTTACTTCTGAATGCATCTATTCCGAGTCTGTGAGCCAACATCGTCCGTGTGTGAAAGGTTAAAAAATACCACTCATCACCATTCCCTACCCGAAGAAAACTTCTGGACCTCCTCCACACGACCCCTTTTCTCATCCCCACCACCTTTTTTTCTTTAAGTCATTCTACCCCAGACACACCACAGCAAGATAAGGATCGACCATGATAGTTCAAGGGTGATGCCAGAATAGCTTGGCGCCTATGGGCGCCAAGCTATTGTGGCATCACCCTTGAACTATCATGGTCGATCTGTGTCCTGCACTGCAATGCAGTCTTCAGAGGACAACGGCAAAATTTGGGGATTTTGGTGTTGGGGTAGAATTAGTTAACCCTTGACTATCTAGAAAAAAATGAACTTTACCCAACTGCAAGAGGTATAGATCCTCATGAGCCCCCGCAGTTGCGGGGGCTCATGAGGATCTATACCTCTTGCTGAAACCCGTTTTGTATCCACGTTCCTGTGACGCCTGGAGATCTTTCACGTTGAATTTTGACTATGATTTTAAAAACGCAATCTGCGTCCACTGGCAGTGAAGGGGTTAATTGTACCAAAAAAGTCGCATTTCTTTTGCTCTTCAGCATAGTATGTCCTTTTAGAGGTCCTGGCCAATCAATGTTGCACGGTCTGCAGTACCGGAGCCTGAACTGGTCAGTGTTCAGGTCGTACTCCCATAGGCAGTATCAGTCCTTGCCCCTCATAACCCTCCCGTTAGGGCCGTCCGTTATCACTCCGGTGACGTGGACGTTAACTCATTCATCCCGACGGCCGCATTTCCCAAATTTTGGAGGCGTCATCTAACGACTATGCACCAGTTGCAGGAGATGGATCGACCATGATAATTCAAGGGTAGTGCCAGATTAGCTTGGCGCCAACAGGCGCCAAGCTAATCTGGCACAACCCTTGAATTATCATGGTCGACCCATCTCTTGCTGTAGTGCGTCAGGGCTGAATGGGTTAAACCCCGAACTAACCAATCTTCATCTGCTAGTGTCAAGAACCATGTGTGCTGGTCTGTGATTTTTTTTATCGTACGTCTTACTTGAGTAAGGTTCAAAATCACAGGCATGGTTGTACAGTCTCTGAGCCAGCAGTCATCTGTCTGTAGGTGGAACGACGCATTTATAAGCGGCATTGGCAATCCGTACCGTTTACTGGAGACTCCCCACATAGACCCACTCGGGGAGTGCGCCGTGAGCACACTTCTATTCCGATGAGATGCTAATCGACGGTGCAGTCTCATAAGAAAATTAACAACGAGGAAGAGAGGGGCGGGGGAGATAGGGGGAAGGCGAGGGCAAAACGACAGTGCGGTCTCCCAAAACTCAAGCCTAAAAAATAAAAACGTGGAATTTTTGTCAAAATATAGTTTTCTCCAAACAGCAACTACAAAAATACAATATACGGCATTTTTTTCTCCAAATTTATTCCGGAGGGCGTGGGTAAAGGGAGGGGGGGGGGAATAGGGGAGGTGAGATGGAAGTAGGGGATACTGCCGCCTTCCCTTCCCTCCCCCCCCCCCGCCCCCCCCCCCCCCCCCATTCCTCACGGTTCTTACGCCATTGTTAGCTGTTAACCTATTACCTCCGGAGGTTGATTTTTTTTTAATTGCTTATTGTCCTATGAAGCTACATCACAGATTAGGAGATCGAGTACCTATTTTAGTTCAAGGGTGTTGCCAGAATAGCTTGGCGCCTCAGGCGCCAAGCTATTCTGGCACCACCCTTGAGCTATTATAGCCAAATTTATTTCAAGCAATAGCGTATCAAAATAAAAAGGGTTAACCCAGCAATGTAAAATCCATGTTAGACCAGTTAATATGCAGATATCAAACAATACAATTAAGGACGGCGCGTTTACCGCGACACGTCGAATAAGCCAGGACTTTGGAAAACAATACGCGTCCCCCATGGTAACGCTGTTGACGCGCGTGTGCATAAATAACGGATGTGTGATTTCTAATAGCGTGCATTTTTTTTTATTTCAGACCATAAATAAAATCCCCATGTTAGCGGACTGGCAAATGTGACCAAAAAAATGATAAGGATGTGTATTTAGAAATTGAAAGTCGACGCAGGCATTGCAAAACAGCTTCATTTCTGGCATGACAACGAAAGGTCAGCAATGTGCACGGTGACAGTAATGCATACAGATTACTGTGGTGTAATGTCTAATTCATGTAACAACTTTCACTTTTTTTAGACCTGAAAATAAATCTGATGCCAGTTCCAGTAGGATTTTAACCCATTTAACCCCACAGGCCGCATTTTGGAGGCGCCACTTAACGACTATGTTAAGGCTGCAGGAGATGGGTCGACCATGATAATTCAAGGGTAGTGCCAGATTAGCTTGGCGCCATAAGGCGCCAAGCTAATCTGGCACTCCCCTTGAATTATCAAGGTCGATCCATCTCCGGCTGAGGCGCGTCAGGGAGGCTAAATGGGTTAAAAATCGCACGGATAAGGTAATTAGCAAGTCAAAAAGTCGAGGTCTGCAAAAATACTAATCGCTATGGCAATGTCAGCCATACATAATGTGTCGGAGAGAAATCGATAACTACCGCCATAAAGCCAGCCCCCAGCAAACAACTGATTGCACACTTTATGGGCTTTCTGTCTGAGTGCCATCACACTTAACCCTTTCACTGCCGGTGCAAACCAAAATGCGACAGGCGTAGATCCTCATGAGCCCCCCCCCCCTCCCCCTGCATCTGCGTGGGCCCGTGAGGATCTATGCCTCTTGGTGTTAGTGGGTTTTTTTTTTAATTTTTTAATATTAGTGTTCATACCCGCAATGCTCCGATGAGCAGACGCGGTATCGGAAGTAAATGTGCGATGGGCTCCGAGACGTCATTACGCTATTCAGTGTTTATAAATGACAGGATGTAAACCCCTTCGAAAAAAACCGGAACACAATCTGAATGCAAGAGACATAGATCCTCATGAGCCCCCGCAGTCGCGGGGGCTCATGAGGATCTATGTCTCTTGCTATTACCAGTTTGCATCTCTGTCCCTTGGACCTTAGTGACTTTTGGCCGCTGAATGAACTTAAAGATTTCAAAACTGCTCAGTACGTTCAGTGGTCCGTTGAAAGGTCCTGGTAAATCAAAGTGGCACAGTTGGAGTGCGCCTGAGTTGATCAGTGTTCAGGTCGTACTCCATACGCCATAGGCAATAGATTTCCCTGTCCCCCATAACCCGCCCGTCAGGGCCGTCCATGATCACCTCGGTGCTGTGGACGTTAAACCCCGAACTAACCACCATCAGTGGCAGGGAAGGGGTTAGTAGGACCGAATTCCGCCAGCAAGAGGTTTAGATTCTCATGAGCCCCTGCGGACAGAAGGTGCTCGTGAGAATCTGCGCTTCTTAATGAGGGACAGGTCTGGCTGGCCCAGGATCAGCTGGCTGTCAACGATATTTTGTGCACAAACCAAGTCATCAACTGCCGCTTGAAAGTTCAGGGTAGAACTGTTTCCGCCAAAAGACAGGTTGTTTATCTTGTTCTTGCATTTTCTGCTGGATTTAGTGCATTTAGATCCAGTCTGTTTGCCTTTGCAACGTGAATAGATTAGTAGCACATCGTTCTCCTTTTGTTTGTCCGCATTGAACAAGGTAGTCGACTAAGCAGTAACTCTCGAACCAGATAGGTGAGGCTAGCGCTGGTAGAATAGTACATATACCAAGATCTAACCATTCGTGTGTCCAGCGGTGAGTAATTCCCCTTGGTATGTGGACTATATAATAAACTTTTTGTCATGCCAGAATTGATCAGGCACAACCCTTCGAATTATCGTTGTTAACCCATTAAGCACTGAGGAAGGAATTATCGAATGTCCTCTGAGGTCTACGTCACAGGTATGGAGACAGCTCGAACATGACATTTCAAGGGTGGCGTCAGAATAGCTTGGCGCCTCTAGAGGCGCCAAGCTATTCTGACACCACCCTTGAAATGTCATGGTCGATCCACATCCTGCCACATTGTGTCGGAGCTGTATGGGTTAATTTATCTTGCGCGACTTGCATCGTAGGTCAGACGAGTACAAGACCTTCCCTTCCACCGCAAATTTAGTTTCTGAACTTTGTGTTACGAGTCATTCAACGCCGAAAAAACTTAAGCCGCGCCGTCCGAAGAACACGCATAATTATATGTAAAGCGGTTGCTGATGAGGATCTGTGCCTCTTGCTTTTAAGTATGACTCATTGTGTTTACGGCAGCGAAGCCAAGGGGTTAACTACGTGGAATCAGAAAAAAAAATAATTAAAATGGAACTAGTTATGTGCACGAAATTCAGAAGAAACATTCAGCGAACGCAGTTTCAGATCCCAGATTCTGATCCACTTTAGGAAGTCTCCCCTTTTCTTTTCATTTATTTCTGATCCACTTTGTCTATGAATAACAGTCAGCGTGACCCGGGTCATTCAAGCTGCGAATAATGACAGGGATATATAATGACGTCACTTTTTATTGACATGCAAACGTGCAACGTAATCCGTCATTTCCGTTCGCAATGTATGTTAACCCCTTCACTGCCGAGCCGGAAAACATGAACAGCAGCCAAGTGCGTTAGGAATAGATCCTCATGAGCCCACGCCTCTTGCTGAAACCATTTTGAGTCCAGTTTGCTATGGGGATTTTTTTTTTTTTTTTTTGCTTTTGAATTAACGAAGACCGCACAAACACAATATGCGTCAACTGACACGGAAGGGGTTAAAAGGTGTCAGAAAACCGTAAGGGATACTGTTTGCGAGCCGGTAACCCCTTCCCGGCCAACGTAGGAGTATTTCGTTTTTCAAATCCTTGTTCACTGAACGACCAAAAGCCACAACTGTCTAAACAACATGTACACAAAGTGGTCTCAGCAAGAGGCATAGATCCTCATGAGCCCCCGCAGTCGCGGGGGCTCATGAGGATCTATGCCTCTTGCGGTTAAATCGCATGCTCGTTTTCTACGCAGTAAAGGGGTTAAACTGTAATCTTACCACGCAGCGTATATCTCTTTGATGGCGAATTTCGCTGCCAGGAGGTGAATTCCACTAGAACGTGCGCTAGTGGCGGCGCGACCCGCCCAGCCAAGGTTCGCTTGCAGTGCGTTTGCTTGGCTATTTTTAGCACTGAACGTGTCGTTACAGGCCAACTTGGCATGAGCACCGGATTCAGAAATTCTTAACTGAACTACTTAGTGGCAGAGTACATGATGCAGAAAAGTTGCTCAGTAGTTAAAGAGTGAATTAATGCACGCAATATAATCATGCAACTGTATCGGCAATGTGCATTACATTTTAAGTCATTCAGCCCGACGGCCGTGTTTCCCAAATTTTGGAGGCGTCATCTAATGACTATGTACCAGTTGCAGGAGATGAATCGACCATGATAATTCAAGTGCAGTGTCAGATTAGCTTGGCGCCGACAGGCGCCAAGCTAATCTGGCGCTACCCTTGAATTATCATGGTCGACCCATCTCTTGCCGTAGTGCGTCAGGGCTGAATGGATTAATGTGTATAATTAACCCCGTCGTCACAAAAAAAAAACTGAGCACTATCCAACTGCAAGAGACATAGATCCTCATGGGCCCCCGCAGTTGTGGGGACCCATGATGATCTATGCCTCTTGCTGACACCACTGTGTATCGTATTCCTTGGACGGCTGCGTTTTTTTGGCGATGAATTAGCAAGGATTTAAAAAACACGATAAAGGGATTAGCTGCCGCGGCCCGCAGTCAAACAGCAATGAAAGGCCAGACAACTGTTTTAAAAATCGAAATTCAGCTTACAAGTACAGGAGCAGTCAGATCAAGCTCCCTATGGCTGTCTGCCTCGATTCGCTACCGTTGATCTCTGGAACAATTGCGAACGTCTCAATGCGCGTTTGTTTGCTTACCGCAACATAGGGCGTTTAGACTACCAGCAGAGGTGGCCACTTTTGCCCGGTCGGTTTGTGGTAAGAAGACTAACAATGGCGTTTGAACATATGTGACAGGCCACAGAACACGCCGTTTCCGTACTGTCCAGTCTCTTAGCTATAGTCAGTCCCAGGCATCCCCTAATTTTTCAATCCCCTAAAAAAACAGTACCGCCCACCAGCTGCACATTTGCCATGCACAAAATAACAATAAAAAACAGCACATTGACAGTCTCATTTCTTGGCTATGAACCTGATTCCTTACCAACCCCACACCCAAGCACAGCTGAAATCAGCGTGCCCCTCAAATCACTACGTCAACGGCAACTCAACATAGGCCCACAATTGTCCACTTGATAAGCTCAGGATGGTATGAATCAAAGCACCTAACATGTCTCCTCTCATCTAACCAGAAATTTCCAGCAAATTCCAACATTCAGCCCTACTACAAATTTTTTAAAAAGGCAAAAACTATTTTTAAAAACTGCCTGGTCCTCTTACTCCTCAACTGCCCAGATTTAGATATGTAATGTGACCGATAGCGATATCGTTCATGCATCAACCCATATCTTCAACTGAGGGCGAAGCGGTGTGAAATATTGAAAAGGCCTTTGTGGTGGTACACAGGACCAGTCATTGTCTTTGACAGCAAGCTATGGGGAAAGTGTAATTTTCCCGGCATTTATCATCTCGGTTGTTGCACTCGAAGTACCGCAGTACATATCAACAAAATAATTATACTAACGAGCAAAAGAAATGCGACATTTTGCTCGTCAGTATAGCTACTCCGAGATATTCAACAAAATGTAGCTCATTTTGAATCGGCAAAGGATGCAATTTTAAGTACTATGTACTTAATTTTTCTGTGACAAAAAAGCCTACTGTGAATTTTGAAAGGGCTTGATCATGCAAACGGGACGCAAAATCTTTTACAATATTAAACTGCATAGATTCACGAGGTTTGGGGGCTAGTTGTGCCAGAGATCCGCGCAACGAATCGAGGGAGACAAGCAGTACGATGTATTTTGTCGGCGAAAAGCAGTCGGGCTTTCTAAACTCATTTTATCCTGTTAATGAAACTATCTTCTTTCTTTTTTTCAGATATTCTTTGATGTCTGGCCTCACAGTTCTTGAGACAGATCAACCGTGATATACTAGTTTAGTTCAAGGGTGGTATCAGAATAGCTTGGCGCCTACAGGCGCCAAGCTATTCTGACACCACCCTTGAACTATCGTGGCCGATCCACAGCCTCGTGTAGCGTGTCAGCCGATCCGCAGTAATATGTCAGGGCTTTGTGGGTTAACTCTTTCGAGACGTGCGCCTCCGGATACGCGGCATAAGCCGCGTATCCGGAGGCGGCAGGTCTCGAATGAGTTCATTTTGCCTTTGAACTAGCTGTTTTCTGCTGTGTTCATCGTACATGCCAGTGAAGGCAGGCTGCGTGTTTGGAATCATTGTAAATTGAACGTCATTGAGCCCCAGCCGCCCAGGGAACATTGACACAAAGTGGTGTCAGCAAGAGGGGTAGAGTCTACACTTCTTGCAGTTGGGTGGTGTTCACTTTATCTCCGCGGTGAACTTGTTAATCCCCTAACAACAAAAAATACTGACCACCGGAGGAGGCAAGTGGATCAAACTTAAAGTGTCCTATGTGCTGCTAATTAGCTTGATCATCATAGGTCAAGGGTCATGCCAGGCATGAGTGGGAGGGCGCCTCTGGCTTGATAACATTTGAGTGTCGTTAGCTAAGCAGTTTCTTAGTAAGGACCAAGCATGACAGCTCAAGAGTTGAATTTTCCTCGGCAGTGAGAGGGTTAACCCCTTTGCTGCCAGTGATGACGAATTTCGCGACTACATACAGACCGACATTCGCTTGAAGAACGCAGTTTGTGAATGGGACAAAGATAAACAGAAGAATATAGAACTAACATGAGGCATAATTCCTCATGAGTCTCCGCATTCTACAGGCTACTCATGATCCTAGTAATGTTGGAATTTTACATGAATATTTTAGAAATTTTATCTTTTCAGCATACTTTCCAGAAATGCATCTATAATTGGGATTTAATAAGTAGAATCATTCGTTCATTTTGTCAGGTGTCTTCAAAAATGTATGCGTATCCTTCGCGGAAATGTATCTTTAACTTCTTCACCGCCGAGAAAACGTGAACACGGTCCAACTGTTAGAGACATAGATCCTCATGACCCCCCCCCCCCACGCGATTACGGGGGCTCATGAGGATCTATGCCTCTTGCTGAAACCATTTGGTGTCCATGTCTCTTGGACGGTTTTGGTTTTCGATCGTTTCGTTGAATGAACAACGATTTCACAAACAGAAATGTACGTACAGTGGCAGGGAAGGTGTTAATGCCTTTATTATTTCTCTCTTTTTTTCTCTCTCTTTTTTTTTTTCTCCAGCAAACCCGGGTCGCGCCATATGCTTGTATTTTTCTTCGAAAGGTGACCACCACCACCATCCCCACCCACCCCTCACCCGACCCCACAACCCACGAACGCCGTTGGCAATCTAGTTGGGGTCGTGACCGTTACAAAACGTCTGCAGCGCTTAATGAGTTGCTGTGTCAACTTTCTTCCAGCGGACGGAACATCTTGAAGGTTTTTGGTCTCTGTCCCGCAGCCATGCCCTTCTTATCTGTCACAGGAATAGATTGTCATCAGCCCTCACGGCCTGAAGATTTTTTGGTCCCTTGGTATTTGCAGGAAGCTCATCACATTCTCATCACAAATGTCTTTAGGCTTTTACTCAGTAGACGCAGATTTTCAGTTGTTCTCGAAATCACAGTAAATTCAACGTCTAGTATCCGCAGCCGTCAAGAAAGCAGGGATACAAAATCGTTTCAGCAAGAGGCATAGATCCTCATGAGCCCCCGCTATGCGGGATCTCATAAGGATCTATGCCTCTTGCATATGGGTGGTTCTTAGTTTTCTCGGTAGTAAATGGGGTTAAGGGTTTATGATCCTACACCCGGGTCCTTCCATGTGCAAAATGCATCGATTAGCATCGGTCCCTACATTAATATGCGTCTCTTGCTGGTAAACCTGTGTATGCTGTTGCATTCATTGTTCTGATATATGGATGTTTATATAAATGTTCCTCAAACGAAGAGCACAGGGGTTTACGTCTGGTTTCGGCCTGTGTCGCGTGTTGCAGTAAATGGATGCTTCCAGACCCACTTTGTTCAGACCCAACCCGATCTACTGTGTATTTCTGTCCGTCGAATCGTCTGTTCTGGAGTACGAGTGTACCGTGAGTTCGAGTGTACTTCCTACGCCAATATATACTGACGAGCAAAGGAAATGCGACATTTTTGGAATCATCAGAAACACTGTCGTGTTTCCGATGATTCCAAAAAATGTCGCATTTCTTTTGCTCGTTCAGTATATTTCCTTACACAACGGTCCAAAAATAAAATCAAGGGTTTTTTCACCACGCAAATACTCGTCCGAATTATAAGGAACCGCAAAAAAGTTATCATTTTATTTTTTATTGATTTATTTCACTCACTACTGCCCCGCATCTTGCACATCTGTAATCCTTTCTTCCAATCCTCAAATTCACATTAAACCGGTAACAAAAATAAAACCATAATATAAATAGTGCATCTGTCCATGCAAAAAGTGAAGGGGATGAAATGGGGTGAATGGGGGGGGGGGGGGTCGGGTGGGGGGGGGGGTCAAAATTCAACGTAATAATTAATCTTGTGGAGAAGACACAGGTTGTCATTATGCAATGCGCCCTCTAGGTGACCCTGTGAATGTCTCTAGATGGTTTGGGGGCAGCAGATTACATGGGTTTTGTCTTTCTTGGCAACGTCATAGCCTCCCTTTCCACCAGTGACGCAGGCTGAGTTTCTAAAATCATTGTAAATTCAACATGCCTTAGCAGCTAGAGGAACATGGGTACAAAGTGATATCAGCAAGAGACATAGACCCTCATTAGCCCCCTCAATACCGAGGGCTCATGAGGATCTATGTCTCTTGCTGAAACCACTTTGTATCCATGTTCCTTGGACCGTGGAATTTGGTCGATGAATGCACGAAGATGTCAGAAACAAGAACAAGATGGGATAAACCATAACCCATGAAGTCCCTTCTATATGAGAGCTGTCTTCGCTGTCAATTGTCTCTACCTTTTGTCTTTGACCTGATTCTAATGTTGAATTATCTCCTATTGAAAAAGTCTCGCAGATCTGCCAATGCGTCAGTGAGTTATATAAGGAGCGCAGGACATACGCGTCATTGATTTGTCAAACGTCGTTTGACACGATAGTTTTTACGTAATTTTATATTTTATGTGATGTGAGTTTCACTTTCGCTTCATAGGCAAGAGAAAGTGGTGACACAACTATAACTTCACGGTACAATTTCAGTCTTGCTATAATTTGTGTGAAAGCAAATTGACTTTACTAAGTACACGGGTCACCTGCTTGCTCTTCTAAAAGAACGTCGATGTGTGTGTGCGTGTTAGTGCGTGCGTGCGTGCGCGCTCCAAACATCTCCAAGAGGCATAGATCCTCATGAACCTGGAAGGCGCATAAGGATCTATTTCTCCTGGAGATGCGCGCATGTTTGAGAGAGAGAGAGAGAG
>BTPG01000004.1:181233184-181270684 GCA_036245525.1 Semisulcospira habei
GCAAGAAGAAACAAATTTCTTGAGACCACCTTGCATATCTTATCTGTTTGGCTCTGCCAGCTGAGACAGTTATCAATGTGTGTGCCAAGTACTCGATGTTCTTTAACTTGCTGAATTTTTTCTGATCCCAGAAACAAGTTCAAAGGAGGGGGATTGAGCTGATGTTTTTGTCTGGTGGCGACGAGCATGCACTTTGTTTTACCAGTGTTTGGAATCATGAAATTATCCGCACACCATTTTGATGTAACATTTAGACCCTGCTGAAGGGTGAGGTTGACACTGAAAACATTTGCATCAGAAAAGTCTAATGTGCCATCATCTGCAAAAAGGCTGCAGGTGACTCCAGTGGGAGAAATATGTAGAGGAAGATCATTTATAAAAAGAGAAAATAATAAGGGGCCGAGTATTGATCCCTGTGGCACACCATGACGAATTATACCCTCTGCAGATTGTTTGCCATTTACAAGAACAAATTGAGTTCTATTCTCTAGGTATGACTGAAAAAACGCCACAGCGTTGTTACTAAGCCTATATGCTCTAAGTTTCTGTATAAGTAGATTATGATTGACTAAGTCGAAAGCTTTGCTAAAATCTAAGAATACTGTCCCTGTCGTTTGCAGTTTGTTCATTGCATCGAGCCATCTATCAATCAGATGAATCAGCGCTGTATGACAAGAATGGCGTTGTCGAAAGCCTGATTGCAAGGGGTGTAAAACTTGATGATTTTCCAGGAACTGTTGTAAATGATGGTGAATATGTTTTTCTATTGGTTTCGACAAAGTCGAAAGTAAGGAAATGGGCCTAAAGTTATTTGGCTCAGAAAGATCTTTAGTTTTGGGCAAAGGAATGACTTTTGCTTTCTTTAGGCTGGACGGAAATGTTCCCTGTCGAATACAAAGATTGTAAATATACGTCAGAGAATCAACGACATATGGGAGAGCTAGTTTTAGTATTGCAGTACTAATGCCGTCATGACCAGTTGATCTCTTATTTTTTAGCTGAGATATCGTTTTACCAACGTCATAAACCGTTATAACAGGAATGTTGAAAATACTTGACTTGAGCTTTTCGGCACAGAATTTATCAAGTACGTCTGATATCTGTGACATGTTTGGACAACTTTGTAATAGGACATCAGCAGCAGATAGGAAATGCTTATTAAATGTATCTGCTGAAACACTGGTGCATGCCGGTTTTTGTTTAGATTTTGTAAATGTGTTCAGGGCGCGCCACACTGTAACTGTGTCCCTTTTCTCATCAATGATCCTTTTAAAGTGACACTTTTGGGCTTCACGAACAAGATATTTTACCTTATTTCGCTGTTTACGATAGGCATCAAAATCCTTGTGTTTTTTAAGTTCATTACGAAGTGACATAGCATCCTTGATATTTTTATTTAACCACAAGGGTGGCTGTGCACTTTTTACACGTTTTTCTCGGTATGGTGCATGTTTATCCAGTACACTTAGAAAAAGCTCATACCATTCTGCAAGCGCAGAATTCGGATCCGTGTAATTATAAACGTGACTGAAACATACTTGACAGAGATCCGATAGGAAAACATCTTTGTTAAAGTGTTTATAAGATCTGAATTTAATAGTGATGTGTTGGTGATTTTTGGGGCGTCGATCACCTTTCAGAGCCCAGCTACAACAGACGGGATAATGGTCACTAATAGCAACCTCGGGCACCTGCACCCCTAATACTCTAGTCTTGTTGTTTGTGTAGATATGATCGATCAATGTTGAGGAACTGGCAGTTACTCTTGTTGCTTTAGTGACCAACTGTTTGAGACCAAACAAAGTAAGAGTAGTTTCCCAAGCAGGATTGGAAGAAAACAAATTGATGTTAAAGTCGCCTAAGATTAATAGATCAGAAGTACATTTGGTTGCATTGTCCATCATTTCCGTAAATGTGTCATACCATTCAAAAGTGGCTGAGGGATTTCGATAAACAAAGCAGATTAATAACGGGGTGGCTTTGTTTGCTTTTAGTTCAATCCAAACGCTTTCCACTAGGTCTGATTCTAGATCTGTCCTTCTTCGAGCGCAATCCCTAATTGAATTGTTTAAATACACGGCTATACCCGTGTGTTTAGGGGAAACAGGATCGCGACGAAATACATGAAAACCCGGGATAGAAATGGCTTCATCACTGATGTTAGAGCACAATCGTGATTCAGTTATTCCAAACACATGGAAAGCGTTTGGTTGACTCAACATCACACATAAATCTGGAACTTTGTTATACAAATGATATATATTTAAATGTCCTATAAGCAAATGATGCGTATCAGGCTTGTCTGTAGACATAACTGATGTAGAAAGATAACAATAAATCAACACCTATGAGCCAAGAGCAAAAGATATATATTATTGTATAGACGTGTGTTGTTTTTCAGTGCAGACAAGGAAAAACAAGGCAGTCTATACGTTGACACACTACAAGTTCAATGTGTCTTGACCAACTGTCCAGTAGATGAAGAGTTACTCGAAGTTTTCCAAAAGGCGTCAATAATCGCTTATGACTGATGGTGTACTGGGAAACACACAAGGAAAAAATAGTGTCACAGTGCACTCGATGTGTGGTACGCTTACACAAAGATACCTAACCAGCGTCCCAAATCGCTCAAAATGTAAATTATGTATTCTCGTAGTGATAATGTTACTGATGTAGTAATAGACGAAGGATAGGAAACACCGTTACAGTGCGCACACGATATAAGAGATTAATTAGGAAGCCGAGAATGTCTATGATGTAGGAGATCACTTAGGAAGCAATGTGTATGATGTAAGAGATCACTTAGGAAGCAATGTCTAGTCACTGAAATTCTGCTGAACAACTGGCCCAACAGACAATTCATAGAATATAATGTTTAATAGATGTATATAGGAGGATGCTCTGGTTATAGTCTCAGTAAACACAAGCTGGGCGATTGTACTGAGCCCAGACGTCGTGGTGCGTATACGGAGTGTGTGCCGGTGCGGTGACGTTGAATGGGTAGGGTTGCGCCATAGTGTTCCCCGAAATGAAGTGGTCCGTTGGCGCCGCACGATACTGCGGGTACATTGCAGGAACTGTCGGGAACTGCAGTATGTTAGGTGACTGCCACATATTCACGAACTGTTGATCTGGTTAGTGCCTCCTGTTGCTGTGGGGGTGACATGTCTTGTATCAGCATGTGTCCGGCTTGCCTCCCTTCCGCCAGAACAGAGGGGACAAAAGCCGAACAGGCCCATCGCTGTTGCTGTTGAGATGTGCTGTTGAAACAGTCTCGTGTTATCTGGTGGCTATTTGCATCATACTGTGATCCTGGGTAGGAAGTAGATGTAGAGGACGCAGTCCCTGCCACAATTTCAGAATACAGTCCTTGAGAGTTGCCGCTACGCCTCTCACCACGGTCCCGGCCACTGCTCGGAGCACGGATGGCTGTGGAGGTGTCAGGAGGCACCCCACCCCTTTTCACGTTAATGGCCAAGCTAATTGTGCCCTGCCGGCTAGGGTGGATTGGGTCACTGCGCCTGTAGAGCCTTTTGCGCGGAAATCCATCTGTAGTAGAGAAAATCAGCGTGTTGTCCACAAATGTTACCCCACGCTTTTTGCACATGTGGTATAGGTTTCCGTTGGAGGCAGTAATAGACCTGTTCAGCTGTTGTCCCCGCTGGGCTGGCAGAATGGAGGAAGCTTGGATGCATGCGCTGGGGAATACCCGCCGACATTGCCGGGCAAGCTGGTCCCACACAGCGCTGGTTACTTCTGTCTGCTTACAGTCGTTCACTCCGACATGGAAGGTCACAAGAGAGACTGTGTGAGAGGGTTCTTGACTCCGGAGCCAGCCAATCAGGTGGGGAGTTTTCAGGCCAGACACAGATATGACCTGCACCTTTTCCTCTGGGTACGTAGACATCTTCTCCGCCTTGATGTAGTGAACAACGGAGTCTCCGATAACTAGAGTATTGGTGTCGGCGAATACCGAGTGTTGAAGTATCTGTTCCTCTGGAGACAGCCTGTGAAACGGTCTGTTGTTTTGCGGCTGTTCGCCGCTGGCTTCAGTAGTTTGGTTGATGATCTCGGGCTGGCCGGCGGTTATCCGGACAGGAATGCGGCGTTCCCGGCTTTCGTTCTCACCCACTCTCATAGCCTGGAGGGACACAGCCATGATGTCGTCTTGTGTAAGAAGCGGAGGGGCGGAGAGTGGGGATGCAACTGTTTCTATGTCCATTGCACACATCTGAGAGGTACTGCTGTCAACGGCAGCAGACAGAGGTGTAGGTGTACTGTCAGAGTTATCAGTCACTGATCGACTGTTTGTATGGGCTGATGCTTTGTTCAGTTTCTTTTGCAGATCTCGGAGGCGCTGCTTGTGATTCTGTTTAGCCGTGGATAAACCGTTTACAGTGCTGTCCATAGCGTGCTGAGCTGATTCGACACTATTTATCCTTTCGTCGAGACTAGACAACATCTCGCCCATGGTGGCTTGCAGATCCTTGGCTCTCCTCACTGCTTCATCGCGGATGTGGCTGTCAAGTTGATCAATCTTGACGAGAGCCGCTGACAGCCCTTTAACCAAAGTGTCTACATCAGCACGAAGACCCGCGATGATATTAAGAGCATCGTGTAGGCGGGAGTACAACTGTGATGAATTCTGTAGTGCTGGTAGAGCGGCAAGATGTCGGAGAGGGAGCACGGTGTTCATGGAGATAACATGAGCGGCTGCCTGGGTCATACCTGGGTCGCTGCTGTTGGTTATCTCAGGTGGACAGGAAGCTGGTCGAGACGCAGGGAGCAAAGTCACGGTGTGTAACTCTGCCTCTGACGGGCTGATCTCAAAGTCAGTTGCGGGAAGGAGGGTTTGCATGCCAGGAGATGACACTTGCAAATCATTCACGGCTGCAATAACAGGAACAACACACGCTGAATCTGTAGGGGCTGTGGCTGTAAAGGAGACACGATCTGCCGACGATGACAAGTGCTGGGGCGAGATCGGCCTTAGCATGTTATCCCCCTTCGGTATCAGCATTAGGAGCGAAACTCCTGAGGTTTCCGTTAGAGAGGAGCGGGTGGGAGTGATGGGAGTGTCTGCCAAGGAGACGTCGAGCAACAACCCACGTGATGCACTAGGGGAGATGGTGGGGGAGGTGAAGGATGGTGTGACTGTGAAGGGTGATGTGGTCTGGTTGCTAACAACCCTGTTATCCCTCGCCTCAGTGGATGTGAAATCACACACTGCAGTGGAGGATGAGGACTGGTGCGGATATGGGGGGTGCTGTGGCTTGCAGCTAGAACACAGGGGTAGGTGACTGAATGTTGGCGGGGGCACATCATCTTCGTTAAAGTTCCCGTTCTGTAGTGACCTGACCAGGGCACACAGCTGGTGGAATTCCGTCTTCACCCACTCTTCAGCTCGTATTCCCTGGATCAGACAGGTTCCGCCCATGCTACGCTTCCGTTTGTAATACAGGGTCACAGTAATGTAGTTGACGCCCGCCCTTTTCACTTGTACGAATGTCTTGGCAAGTGTATTAGGAATTCCTGCTGCCCTTGTACGAACACTGAAGTCAGTGCGGTCGATAGTGTTATTGTCAAAGTCCACATCCTTCCAAGTCACTTCAAACCCACTGTTAGTGGACTCTAGAAGGTGAACATAGCGAACCGACAATGCCTTTCTCCAGCGTTTCAGAACATGGATATTTGTGTCATTGAACACTTTCTGTTTTTCATCGAGAGTGTCTTTCACAATGGGATCTTTGGGATTAGGTGATTGGGAGGGGGTTTGGGACTGGAGGGTAGGCTGACACGACTGGACCGGGGAAAAACATGCCATGGTGAAGACGATATCGCTATGGGGGAAAAAAAAAAAAAAAAAGAGGCGGGGTGGGGGTGGGTGGGTGGGTGGGTGGGGGGGGGGGGAAGTTGATTTTGAGAACGGGGTCAGAATAGTGGATGGATGGAGGGATAGGTAAGGTGTAGACGAGTTAGATGGGGGCAAGAAGGTGGAGGTACTTTCATTTTAGCATGCTCAGTATTGCTTAGGTGAAATAGAGTAGTAGTTCCATCTCATCAGGTCTTTACAGTACCCATGCGCCGCCAGGCAACCTCAATATCAAGGACGACAATTAAGAACTGGGAGAGAACTCGTTGAAAATTATAGTACCTTTGCGCTGCCAGGGAACCTCAATTATCAAGGGCGACAATCGACAATAGGGAGAGAACTCGTTGTTGCACCAACGAGACGACTCCTAGAGACCATGTTTTAGATCCAATTGAAGCATATCACTATGTAGAGCAACAGTAAATGACACAGGTTAGAACCAAAAGTAAAATATACGGCTATCACACAAATCACAGCTAGTGAGAAGAGCGGCACTGGAAATCCGTTCGAAATGATAGAAACGTATGCACAGTTCGAACACGAACTCACACTAGAGCAATTAGAGTCTGGAATGAATTAGATTTGGTGTGTGGATTGCGCGGCCCAGGAGTAAACGGTAAAAATTGCAACTGACCGTTACTGGACAGGGTCACCAATGATGCACAGTTTATGCACGGTATTTACATGAGGAAGTTGGCACCAACAGAAGTACACATTTGGAATCACAGCCACAATAAATTAAATATTATCTCGCAGCTAATACAGTGTGGAGGGCTGCTGGATCTCTGGTGGCGCAGAGCGAGAGAGAGAGAGAGAGAGAGATGATGAATCTTTATTTATTCAGGATAAAGCTATTAGGCAACTCAATGCCTGTCTTACAAGCTGTCCTGTAAACAAACAACATAACAGAAAAATAAACAGAGCATGCAAATAATAACAATAAGAAGAAGAAGAAGAGGAGAAAGAAAAACTACGGGAAACAAAACACAATAGGTGTATTAATGAAAGGAAAAAAATGGTATTGGAGAATTAGTAACTGCGACCAACACAAAAAGCAAGGGAAATAAATGATTGCATAGCATTAATATTATACTCAGCTAAGACAGTGTCAAAGAATCAGCAGCATCAAGAGCATATAGCGACACCGACAAGACAAAGGATTATCAGTTTACAAATGTAAGGAGAAAGAGTAAATAAGAGAGAGAGAGAGAGAGAGAGAGAGAGAGAGAGAGAGAGAGAGAGAGAGAGAGAGAGAGAGAGAGAGAGAGAGAGAGAGAGAGAGAGAGAGAGAGAGAGAGAGAGAGAGAGAGAGAGAGAGAGAGAGAGAATGACGTCATATTTAGAGTATTATGTCAGTGTCTGCGTGGTGACGGAGTTGCCTCTTGTACGTCACCGCCACTGTCTGATTTTCTCTAGAGGTAAAGTTTTTTTGTGTTTTAATTCTTTTCTGAAAATAATTAATTTTTACTAAAGAAGTTGAAAGGTTGCAAAGCAGGCTAACGAACTCATTCAATGCCTTTTTCAAAACTAGCTATATGCAAAAGTTCAAGTGAATATGACTGCCACAAATTACGGACTCTAATCTGGGTCAACCGAATTCTTATAAACGGTTGTTTATGTCTTCAATGAGACATTCAATTACAATATGCTCGGAGGCTCTCTTAGCCACCCACTTAAGAAAGTATTTCGCCAAGTTTCAAGCTTGTATGTACAGAAATGTCGGAGATTCTCTTGTTTACATACATACGCACACACATACATACATACGCACATACATACATACGCACATACAGCGCTTCGCGCCAAATGTACGTTCAGCAGCGAGGTTAGCGTAACTAGACAAGACGTAATTTTTATATTGTTACTTCAATTGTTAGAGGGTTAGCCTGCCCGCCTTTGACATCATGGACATGCTATTAAATTCGCCCCACCGCTACCAGTCCTAAAAAGTCCCTTCCATAAATAAAAGGGACTTTAAAAAAGTGCCGAGCGGCATGGAAGGGGGTAAGTAAACAATTTCTCAAGTCTGCGTGCGTGTGTCGTGCGTGCGTGCGTGTGTGTGTGTGTGTGTGTGTGTGTGTGTGTGTGTGTGTGTGTGTGTGTGTGTGTGTGTGTGTGTGTGTGTGTGTGTGTGTGTGTGTGTGTGTGTGTGTGTGTGTGTGTGTGTGTGTGTGTGTGTGTGGTGTATATGCGTGCGTTCTCTTATTTACGGCACTTACTTGAAATGCCTACCAATACTACTATTTCGTGTTCAAGATCAGTGTCCACTTTGCTGATGTCAGTCTATCCCTCTATTGTGGCATTTCCAACTTCTGTCTGCTATTTGCACTCAAGATGACAAATTTTCATCGATTTTTGTAATACTTTCACCTGTTGCCTTTCTAGTACTTTAGCTTCAAGCACGGAAGGCGTCAGAAAGATCGGCCGTGACAGAATGGGTAGTGCCTGATTAGCTCGGAGCCTTTAGGGGTGGCAAGCTAATCGGACAATACCCTAGAGGTATTATAATCTATATATCTTCTGCCATTTTGCGTGGGGTTTAGAAAGCGATTCTAAAATTTGGGTCATCTTGGCTCTGGCAGTGAAGGGACAGACTAGGTCAGATGTACGAAGGGTACATAGCTATCGCTTTCACATCTGTCTCAGCAACAACAAAAATAATAAGATTTTACAATCCCAGGAATATTATTGACACATAACAAATCTTGAATTTTAACCCTTTCGTTGCCAGTGTTCACGAATTTCGCGTCTCTAACCACTCAACACTGACCGACAATCGCGTGAAAAACACAGCTGTGAATGGGACTAAAAATAGGCACTGGACCAACAAGAGACATAAATCCTCATGAGCCCTCGCGACTGCGGGGGCTCATGAGGGTTTATGTCTCTTGCAACTGAGTAGCAGTGGCTGTGCCACGGCAATTTAAGACGTTATGTATAAGGTGAGTGACAAAATAAAAAGAATACAACTACAACACTAGACATTCATGCGATATATAATATTTGTTTTCCTCCCTACGTCACACGACCAGTGACTTTAGCACAAACCGTACCATGAGACCGTCTTATAAAAACTCCTGTAGCGAAAAATGGCGGACGTTTTGTAGCCCTCTCGATGACGCATCTTGGATGCCAGTTTTGTTCTATAAAAGATCTCCAAACGTTCTAAAGTACAAAGTTACGTAATGTTGTTCGAAACAACAAGCACACCAGTACTGGAAACGGCAACGTCATGACATATTTTAAATTACGTCATAAGTCTATTATGTATGAGTGTATATTCCTTTGACGTCAGTCATGTCTGGCGTGATCCAGGTCGCAAGATGTCTTCTTGAGTTCTTTTACGAAAATAGTGGAGGAATGAAAACAAATACGTTATTGGTCGGAGGGGTTCGCTTCACGGACCTTTGTAGGCCTTCGGGAGGTCAAAGGAATCATTGTACCCCTCAGGCCTTCGGCCCGGCTTCGGGGTACAATGATTTTTGACCTCCCTCAGGCCTACAAAGGTCCGTGTAGCGAACCCAACCAATAACTTATTATCTTACACTGCAATACCTTATAATTATATAGTATTTGACTTGCAATTAGATTTCCCTAAACATTTCTTGCAAAGAAAGAAATTCGTAGTCAGTATAACTACAACACTAGTACTTGCATGCGATATAATATAACTTACATTGCAGTACCTTTTATACAGTATTTGACTTGCAATTAGATTTCCCTAAACATTGCTTGCAAGCAATGTTTAGGAAAATCTAATTGCAAGTCAGATACAATTGATAGTTTGCCGGTTGGTTATGTTGCACTGAAGTTGATGGGTTTGTGTTTATCGTGTTGCAAATCATGTCACGCAACGGTTATGTTAGTTGTCAAATCTGAAATGCATCATGATGCCTCAGTGGCTATCCACAAACTATCCGTAACATAAAATATCCAAAAACTATCAGACTGACCCATCATATTGCTTTTGTCGCTAAAAGTGAAAGATAGACACCAAAGAAACATTACAATACTATGCGCACCGTGTTCGGGGGTACTCCTCCGATAGACCCAATTGGGGGGGGGGGAGGGGGAGGGGGGTACGCCACAAGTACATTTCTCTTGAACACAACAAGCATCTCGTTTGAATAGAAGTGTACTTGTGGCGTACTCCCCCCTCCCCCTCCCCCCCCTCCCTAGGGAGTACTTCCGCAAACCGTGGTACGAGAGCACAATAAACGATGCTACAGAGAGTACTCACACGTCACCAGTTGCCTGTAGTCCCGCACTAACGGAATCTTGCTTGGCGTCTTCATTTTGCGTCACCACGTGCAGCAGCATCCTTTCACTACCCTGAAACCTCTCCTCCTCCCCTCTCCTTCCCCCACCACCCACCCCCACCCCCACCCACACCCCAGGCCCCTTCCCCCATCCACGTCAAACTTCGCTTCTCAATCGATCCGTTGTGGTGTGTGTGCATGAGCGTGTGAATTAACTGTCGACACGCGTGCGTGGGCGTTTAGGAAGGCTCTGTTCACCCCTTCACTGCCGAGAGACAAACTGAACACGATCCGACTGCAAGAGACATAGATCCTCATGAGCCCCCGCGACTGCGGGCGCTCATGAGGATCTATGCCTCTTGCTGTGACCAAGTTGTACAACATGGAGAGAATCTAATTTATGGCTTTATGGTTTGGGTCGTCGAAAGACTAGAAAGATTTCAGAAACAAAATATGCGGCAGGGAAGGGGTTAATGTATACAACGGAGTTTGCAGCTGAATAGCACTGCGTGGCGGGGCCACCCTTAAACTGTCACGATCGATCTCCTGCACACACATGTCAGTAATCGTCAGAGGACGCTTTCGGTATATACCACCAAAATCTCCGCCAATGATTGGGGGTTTAACAGCTGTATTTGTTATGCCCACGGTCAAGGGGCGCCAGCTGGTGTGTGCTTAACCCATATCATACTGAGGCTAAAAGCTTCAAATTTGTACACTGCCATATGCAATCTACATTATAGCACTTACAGATAAGGATATAGACCAATGGCTTTAGTTAAAGGGTGTGCCAGAACAGCTTGGCGCCTATTCTGGCACTACCCTTGAACTATTTTAGTCAAACTTATTTCACACACTGGTGTATTCCGAATGATAAGGGTTAAAGTACACACGCACACACGCACAGACGCACGCACAAACGCACAGACGCACGCACGCACACGCTCACGCACACACACACACACACACACACACACACACACACACAGATGCAGTGGCAATATGTAAGACAATCACCGAGCAAGAAAAGAAACTCCCCTCGGGAAATAAAAGACAAAACTGTTTCATTTTCAACATTCGCAAGCCCAGAAATGCATTTTTAACCCATTCAGCCCCGACGCACTACAGCAGGAGTCGGCTGCCAAGCTAATCTGGCAATACCCTTGAATTATCATGGTCGATCCATCTCCTGCAACAGGTGCATAGTTGTTAGATGACGCCTCCAAATTTTGGGGAATACGTGCGCCGGGCTGAAGGAGTTAAAGCGGTCTGGGCAGGTTTTCATTGCTCAAGGTCGCCAAGTCAGCGGTTTCTCAATGTTGTCACAGTCTTGTCACAACTACATCATTTATACCATATAATTATGCGAGTAGGCACACCTTACAAACGTTTTCTTCTACCCCCTTACGCGCACTGGGGGAACTCGCCTCTGTGCAAAGTAGAAGAAAAGCAGATAGGGGTCTTTCGTTTGATTTTTCGCTTAGTTCGGGGTTTAGCGTCCACGGCACTGGTGTGATAATGGACGGCACTAACGAGCGGAGTATAGGGGGGGGGGGGGGGGACAGGTTCATCTATCCCAGTGCGCAAAAGGCCATCGGGCTGTGCGCGGGCCAGCGGCGGCCGAGGTCGGCACCAAGGCCTTTTGCGCATTGGGTATAGCCTATGGAGTACGGCCTGGGGACTGATCAATTCAGGCTCACTGCAGCTGTGCCACTTTGATTTACCAGGAGCTTTCAGCGGACATGCCGCTATTCAGCGGACATGCCCGTCTTTTTTTTCCCCTGGATAGTGATTCATTTTACGACATATAAACGTCGCAAGTTAATTTTGCTTTTTGGTGTGTATCATTATTGTAAAGCGTAATAAGAACATTTAACACGGAGGTATTACGAACCGTTAACCCTTTGGCTTTGCGGTAGAGAGTTTGGTCGAGGTGACTGATTCCTGTAGGAATCACCTCGACCAAACTCGCTACGGCCTGGCAGCAGAAAGGGTTAGCCCTTTTTCTTTTAACTGAGCAGGTCCCTTTAACTTTGATCTTTCTGAGACTTTTCTTTCCTCGCATATTTCGATTACGGTTATTGGCTTCTTATAACTAGCTAGCTTTGTCTTACGTTTTCTTCAATTGTTCAGAAGTCAGACACTGTTTCACGGGTATCTAGGGTAATGGGTGGGTGCGGTCAGAACTTGATCAGCAGTCTGTGCGGAATGACTCCATGATATGTCACTGTATCCAGGTCGGGAGCGGGTTATTGGGTTACTGGATTAATAAGCAAAAACCTGGATCGTGACAGGTGGGATGGTCTGTGGTTGTGGACCTTACGGCTTTCAGTCGTAAGGTCCAAAATCACAGACCAGCACACGCGTAAGGCGAAGACTGTCATGTGACTCCGGGATCGTGATGCAGGTGTCTTTTGAAAGGATCGAGTCAAGCTGCAGACCATTAAGCTGTGAACCTGATCTGCCAAGGTTGCCTCGATGACATGTTTACCGTTTCACTATCAAGGGCGGATCAGTTACCTTTTGAGGTGTGTGTGTGGGGGGAGGTTGGGGTTGGTTGGGTGGAGGGGGGGGGGGGTTTAAAAGGCTAATCAGGCACTAAAATTGAACTATCATGGTTGATCCATCTCCTACATCTGGCACGTACTCGCATTTGGACGCATTCTACCTTTGGAAAATGCATTTCTGTCATTGAAGGGATTGATGTTATGTATGCATGACGGACACTGCATTTACAACAATTAATAATCAATCAATTAATCAGTGAGTCAAGCAATCAATCAGCCAGCCAGCCAATCAGTCAAGCAATCACTCAATCGATCAGTCAGTCAAAACTTCAAGTGTCATTATGACATAATATCATATTTTAGCTCGCAGTATGGTACACATCGTGTGACAACGATAAAGGTCTCACCCGGCTTTCACCATAAGGGACATAATCAGCCATGAAGAAATGGGTTGACACGCGGACAACAATGGTTTGTTCCCTTTGATATTCATTCTATGTGAGCTGTCCAAGAAACACGGATACAAAGTGGTGTCGGCAGAAGGCATAGATCCTCATCAGCCCCCGCAGTTGCAGTCGACTTGTTTTCACTTTTTCTCTGCAGTGAAGAGATTTAAATCAGTCTGCTCCATGGCGGGCTTGGATTGCTAACATTTGCCGGCTCATCGCGTTAGCAATGTTGTTTTGCCTAATTAACTCCGCATTCAGACCGGCGCACCTATTTCCCAAATTTTGGAGGCGTCATCTAACGACTATGCACCTGTTGCAGGAGATGGATCGACCATGATAATTCAAGGTCAGTGCCAGATTAGCTTGGCGCCGACAGGCGCCAAGCTAATCTGGCACTACCCTTGAATTATCATGGTCGACCCATCTCCTGCTGTAGTGCGTCAGGGCTTAATGGGTTAAAATAAGACTTTTCTACCGTTCTATTCAAAACCCGTATGAGTAGGTACGCGTAACATTGGTGTCCGGCTACCTCTTGTGTGTAACGGAAGAACTCTTCCACGTACAAAGGAGAGAAAAAGAGCAGAGCAGTCTTCCATTTTACAACATTCAAACGTTGTAGGTTAAACTGAGTCAGTCCTTTCTGTGAGTACAGCATTATTGTAAGGCATATTAACTAAGAAAATTTATAAAGGAGATATTGAAACCTGCATATTAACTCTTTTTGCGTAGAGTAGATCGCTTTAACCTCGGGGCAAGGCGAACGCCACCCAGCTGCAAGAGACATCAATAAGTTATGTCTCTTTCTAGTCCCGTGCTCGTTGTGCCTATTTTTAGTCCCGTTTCATTTGTTGTATTCTTTATGCGAGTGTCGGTTGGTATGCAGTGGTTTTAGACGCGAAATCCGTCATCATTGGCAGCGGAGGGGTTATATATTACCTCCCCTTATAGTCCATAAGCTAGCAAGGTCTACCGAGCACCCCCCCCCCTCCCCCCTCCCCCAACCAGTACTCAATAAGACGGGCCGGTTTCAAAGTGTTCCTTAGTATGTCCTGAGATGAAGCCATGTTCCCCGAAAATCCTTAGGAACACACCAATGGCCCCTAAATGCATCACAGCATCATAAAATCAGGTTGGGAGTAACTGTGGTACTCTATCCTAACCAATAAAACCTAACAAAGATCTATCAGTTGTATACAAAATTTCTGAGGGCACCGGAAACAACGTATGTTTCCCAAGTCAGCAATTTTAAATGGGAAAAAGCTATCATTCACCACGAACGTACCGTAAAGGGTGCCGACTTTACTTATTTTCTTGCACTTTAAGCTCACATTATTGAAACTTAATAGGTAAAGAGAGGTCAAAATTAAATGGAATAACTTTAGTAATTTTTTCTAATTAATTTTGTGTATTTTTACAACTTTGGGGTAGGGATACAAAATCAACCACTGTGGCACTCACAGTAATCACAGCATCATCTAGTCAAGTTTATAATAATTGTGACATCCTGTTTTAATGATGTTAGCCTGAAAATGGACTACCAGCGCTATAGAAAAATTAATGTCTGAAGGCATCTGACACATTATTTTTGTCTTTTTTGCGATTTCGCGGAAATGGTCGTTTGCTGGGTGCACAAATACCTTCACTGTGAGCCAGAGATTCAATATGTTTTCATTCTGTTTTTTTGCAGAGGCTGCAGAACGTGTGCCTTAACATAATATTGCCTGATTTGGGCTTCTGGAATGAATTCTGATTTATTTTGAGGAAAATGTTTCTCAACCTCATTTTAGAACCTGCGAAGAGCGTGAATGGGGGTACCCTTGCGCCATCGGCTATATCTCTAGTGTGTTCCTAAGGATTTTCGGGGAATATGGCTTAAACATCTCAGGACATACTAAGGAACACTTTGAAACCCATCTTATTGAGTACTGGGGTAGGAGGGTGCACGGTAGAACTTCCTAGCTTGTGGACTATTATTCTGTCATCCGTCCAATGATCGCTGTCTTCCTCCGTCTGTTGAATCGTTAACCCAGTTTCTGGTCAGCACTGAGTGATTGTTTGGTATTTGTGAGTAAATGACCCTTTGGTTTTGATTTTCTCATTAACCCCTTCCCTGCCACTGTAAGTACATTTTTGTTTCTAAAATATTTGTTCATTCAACAACCAAAACCCAAAACCGTCTAAGAAACATGGACAAATTTGGTCTCAGCAAGAGGCATAGAACCTCATGAGCCCCGCTGTCGCCGGGGGCTCATGAAGATCTATGTCTCTTGCAGTTGGATCGTGTTCCCTTCTTCTCGGCAGTGAGTGAGTTAACTCATTGTGATTGTATTCAATAACTGATTTAATGTTTAAAGGTCTAGATATATTTCGATTATCATGTATATTCAGTGCGTGTGCGCGCGAGCGAGTATGTGTTTGTGTGTGCATGCATGCGTGCATGTGACAGCAAGAGGGAGAAATTAACAATGAACCTTTATTTTACAACGTAAAAGTATTTGATTACAAGACCAATTTTCAAACTTGTCGTTGCTACAACTAATCTATATATATTATTATTACACATGATAATTAAAGAGGGAGTGAGTGTAGTATTAACAAAGACAAGATGACAAAAAATTCTGTGTGCCTATATTTGTATATCCTCGGAAAATCTCCTTATACGTTATACGCCTCTCCCCCGCCCCTCCCCTACCACCTATCCGCCCCCACCACACACACACACACACACACACACACACACACACACACACACACACACACACACACACACACACACACACACACACACAACGATCAAAACGGTCAAATACCATCACACTTCTACTCCCGCCTCGCAAATAAAGGTGC
The DNA here is from genome assembly GCA_036245525.1 of Semisulcospira habei. Classification (NCBI taxonomy): domain Eukaryota; kingdom Metazoa; phylum Mollusca; class Gastropoda; family Semisulcospiridae; genus Semisulcospira; species Semisulcospira habei. Next base: position 181,249,119 of record BTPG01000004.1, read on the forward strand.
ACTAATAAAGCCAAATAAGGCGAAATCTGTGATGATTGACAAAGAATGTCATGTCAGCATAACTGAAGCGTGACAATGTTCTGGTTTGTCATTGGCCTGACAAGCAGTGAATGACAACGCTGCATGATAATAAGTGTCAGGGGCATATACACCTACGAACATAAGAAATGCGACATGTCTACAATCGTCAGTAACAGTGAACCCATTCAGCCCTGACGCACTACAGCAGGAGATGGATCGACCATGATAATTCAAGGGTAGTGCCAGATTACTTGGCGCCTGTCGGCGCCAAACTAATCTGGCACTACCCTTGAATTATCACGTTCGATCCATTTCCTGCGTTAGATGACGCCTCCAAAATTTGGGAAATACGTGCGTCGGGCTGAATGAGTTAACCCCTTTACTGGCGGCAAAATGCGGACACCACCCAGCTGCAAGAGACATGATGGTGTCAGCAACAGGCACAGATCCTCATGAGCCCCCGTGAACGCGGGGGCTCATGAGGATCTATACCTTTTGCTGACACCACCATGATCCCATTATGGCTTGCGGTCTTTGGCGTTCAATTTCCCCATTACAGCCTGAAGCTGTTTTGTTTTTTGTTTTTTGTTTTTTAATTTGCTTATTGTCATGCGAAGGCTGCACTACAGATTAGGAGACAGATCAACCATTTTGGTTCAAGGGTGGTGCCAGAATAGCTTGGCGCCTCAGGCGCCAAGCTATTCTGGCACCACCCTTGAACTATCATAGTCAAATTAATGTCAAGCAGTAGTGTGTCAGGATGAAAAGGGTTAACAAAGACTGCAGAACTACAATCTGCGTCCGCTGGGAGGAAAGGGGTTAAGGTGTTAACACAGCAAAGGCTCACAAGAAGCATGCATGCCTCGGAAAAAAAAAAAAAAAAAAAAAAAAAAAAAAAAAAAAAAAACATATTGCGGCATTTGTTTTGCTGGTGAGTATGTTCGTGCTTTCCTTGCAGGTGCACCCGGAAAAGTACCCAGTGGTACGGGGTGTCACACTGCGCTGCGCCTCAACCGTTAATTGTTGGTGTCAAGACACAGGCTGTTGTCTATCATATGTTGTTGTTTTTTTTATTGTTTTGTTTGTTTGTCAAAATAACAAAAACAAGGTGGTGGTGGTCGTGGTGGTGGTGATGGTGGTCGTGGTGGTGGTGGTGGTGGCGCTGGTGGTGGTGGAATGAGAAAGAAAGGAGCACTTGAACATGGATGTCACTGATAAACGAAATGTTTTGTTGGAGGACGGACCAGAAGGGCTTAACTCATTCTACCCCAACACCGAAATCCTTAAATTTTGCCGTTGTCCTCTGAAGACTGCATTGCAGTGCTAGTTGAAGGGTAATAGTTGATAGTTGATAGTTGAAGGGTAGAATAGCTTGGCGCCCATAGGCGCCAAGCTATTCTGGCATCACCCTTCAACTATCATGGTCGATCCTTATCTTCCTGTGGTGAGTCTGGGTTAGAATTAGTTAAAAGGACTTACTCCAGGCAACACAGGGTTAGTAGTTCGCAATATCTCCTTCATAAATGTTCTAAGTATGTCTTATGATATTGCAGGACAAATTGGTTAACTCATTGTGCCCGAGGTACGAAATACCCACATTTTGGAGTTATCCGCTGAGGACTGTAGTACGATTCATGAGACAGATCGACCATGATAGTTCCTGCATTACAATTCATGAGACATATCGACCATGATAGTTCCTGCATTACAATTTATGAGACAGATCGACCATGATAGTTCCTGCATTACAATTCATGAGACAGGTAGACCATGATAGTTCAAGGGTGGTGCAGAATAGCTTGGCGCCTATAGGCGCCAAGCTATTCTGCCACCACCCTTAAACTATCTTGGTCGAGCCATATCTTGCATTCGTGTGTCGCGGGCAGAATGAGTCTGCGTGACATATGAAGTTTGAATGCAGAAAAAGTGAAGAGAAGAATCCATGGGAGAAAGAACCATGCTTAGAAATGTAAGTTACAACACACTAAATTAATAATGAACACAATAAATTAATAAGATTTTCACAATCTTCTTTATTTTATTAATCTCAATAAATTGTGCTGCAGCTGTCATTTCTTAGCATGTTTCTTTCTACGCTGGGTTGTTCTCTGCTTTTCACACGTTTGCCAGTCACCTTCTTGGTCTGGATTTCGTAAACTGAAAGAAAGACTTTTCCGCTCACTTTCTCCTTTGTGCGCAGGAGAGCTCTATATACGTGCACAAGCGGCAGTAGATGACCTTTAGCTTTTACGCATGCCTGCTCACGTGGACTGTGAAAAGAAGGATAAACGAATCTTCGCTGAGGCAGGACAATATTGAAAAGTGTTGTATTGCAAGTTTCAGCAATCAAGGTCAAACATTGTTTTATTTCCCAGTTTTCGTACTATTTGAAAGCAGTTAACCCATTTACCCCCGAGTCCCTGCAGCAGGAGATTGATTGACCATGATAATTCAAGGGTAGTGCCAGATTAGCCTGGCGCCCGAAGGCGCCAAGCGAATCTGGCACTACCCTTGAATTATCATGCCAATACATAATAATAATAATAATAATAATAATAATATATTTTATGGCGCCTATACTTTCGGGGGAAAAAAAGCTCTAGGCGCCGTACAAATGACATACTAACATACATACACCTTGCATCCTGCCACACATATATATTCCCTAGCATACACACTCACGCAACAAGATATACAAGAAAAATGAAAAATAACAAAATGGACAAAATGGACACACCATAATGGACACACAATAACAAAATGGACACACCAACAACAACGAAAATGCTCACACACAAAACGACATATGTGTACCATAAAACTTTTAAAGGATACACTAGACAATCCATCCCCTGCAAATGGCACATAGTCGTTAGGCAACACCTCCAAAATTTGAGAAATGGGACCTTGGGGCTAAAAGGGTTAATCATATACAGTAAACTCCGGATAGAACAAATCGCCAGGGGACCCAATGTTGTTGTTTTTGCTATATCCGAAGAGTGTTATAAGAGAAGTCATTTACATAGAAAGAGTGTTATCGGGACATCTGAAAGTGTTCGCATATCCGACATATAATAATAAAAATAATAATAATAATAATAATAATAATAATAATAATAATAATAATAATAATAATAACAATAATAATAATAATAATAATATTTAATAATACCGGTTATTATATAGGCGCTATTCCCATTTCTGCAAATCGGCTCAAAGCGCCGCGAACTGAACCCAACACGCACGCTCACGTGACACACACGCATTCACTCTGAAGACAAACACAGTGCAAGACAGACACAGGACATTCACGTGGTGCGAAGGGTCAGCTCAGCTACTGAGGTTTCGGAAATTTTGCACGCTTGTATTTGAAATTTATAAAGTGGCCTGAAACCGGTACCAAAGTGGAGGGGGAGGAAGAAGTACCCGGAGAAAGAACCCCCGACGGTCCGCCCGAATTAACGGTGACACTTACTAGAGTATCGAACCTCGCACCTTTAGCATTGGTGGCAGGCGCCTTAACCACTGCGCCACGGACCGCTATATCCGCCCTTGTTATAAGCGGAGTAGACTGTAATGCACATCACCACTCAACTGCAAGAGGTATAGATCCTCATGAGCCCCCGCAGTTGCGGGGGCTCATGAGGATTTATACCTCTTGCAGAGACCACTTTGTCTCCATGTCCTATGACCGTTTGTGACTTTTGGTCGTTGAATGGACAGATTTCAGAGGGGGGGGGGGGGGGGGGACGTCGAACAGCAGGGAAGAGTATAGACGTGCTGAACTAGACAATTTGTCATTTTTAAGGTGTGTGCCCGTGGGCTATTTTTCACCTGAAGACATGGAGCGGTGAGGTCACAAATGACTAATCAACACACAAGTGTCATTGGGGTACGGGGGTAGCATCAGATGTCCGCGAGATATGAATACGTAATTGGTGGGAGTTCTCGGGGAGTACGCCACAAATACACATCTATTCAAATGGTCCAGGATTCACGTTATTTGGAAACCAGATCATTCGAAAAATTTGCATCAAGTTATTTTTAACCCTGTGCGTGTTGGTAGCGGTTTTAGTCGCGATGATTCCTACAGGAATCATCGCGGCCAAAACCACTACCGACACGCAAAGGGTTAATCTATCCGTTAGTGGCCGACGTGATGCACAGCAGGAGCAATACACTCTCCATTAACTTTTGTTTGGAGAAAAAAATACTAAGTGGTTGCGGAGATATCGACGTTTACAATGTGGCGCACATGGCCTTTTACAGCAGAACTTCGACAAAAATTATTTATTTTGAGCTTTGACAAACTTATTTTCAGTTTTTCTGCACGTACAATTTTAATCCAAAACTATAGCGAAGGTGTAAGACTAGAAGAATTTGAAGGTATGGTTCAAAAACATGTTGTTGTTTAGGAGTTCATGGTGATTTATTACTGTCTGAGGCTAACTTTGTGTTCGCTACTGATTTGGCTTGTGTTTTGAAACCACTCGAAACACGCCTGTTTATCCGATTTTGCTGGAAATTATTGTCAAATTGTACATGGAAAAGATACATGTTTTATCTGCAGTTGAAATTTTTTTTTTATCAAAATGTGTTCTATTTTACAAGTTGTAATGAGTATTTTGAAGTGTAACAAATCTCTTGTTCGCCGACTTCGGTAAGCTTTCGCCGCCAGTACCGTGAATTGTGCAAGATGCTAAGGATCCCATTTAAATGCAGAAGTGTACTTGTGGAGTAACCAACACTAAGTCCATGTTTGATGAACTTTACTAGCTATTGGATTTTATGTTAACCCTTTGGCTGTCGGTAGCGGCTTTTGTCGCGATGATTCCTGTCTGAATCATCGCGACAAAAACCAGGAATCATCGCGACAAAAACAGCTACCGACAGCCAAAGGGTTAATTATCGGACTACCATGTAATCAGGAAATGCATGAGCATTGCTGAGCATGAGTTTTGCCAAATGCGCAAAAGGCAATCGGGGCGATGTTGGCCGCCGGTTGCCCGCGCACAGCTGTGCGCGGGCCAACGGCGGCCGACGTCGGCCCGATGGCCTTTTGCGCATTGGGTGTGTATTGGGTCAGTGTATCTGTCTCACAGCTTCTAATGAAGCACAATAAACGAGACCATAGGTTTGACTGCCAGTGCTTGTATTTCAGAAGAAACTATCAAGTAAGTAGGAAAAAGCACTGTCAGGGGAAGAGAATTGTGCATCATCGACTAGATCTAAACTCTGTCTGTACCTATATGCACTAAAATAACACACCCTTCATTTATACTTGTCAACACGTCAGTATCTCTAGCGTTAATCTTAAAACAATCGTGTCACACAGGGGATGCGCTTGTCCTCCTCCAGGTTTTCTTACAAATAAATACCGCCCACGTCCCCCGCCTCTCCTTATGTGCGCTGATTTGTGAGTTTGGATCTTACGCTTACAGTCCTAGGTCCAAAATTGCAAATCAGCACACGTATGTAACACCCTTACTCGTTGACCTGCACTGGCTACAAGTCTCTCAAGGAATTGTGTACAAGGTTTCTGTCATTTGTTACAATGTTATTACCGGTTCTGCTCCCGCATATTTGTCCGACCTGGATCATATTTACACGCCTTCAAGATCCCTCCGTTCAGCATCAGACACACGTATTTTCAGGGTTCCTAGGCGAAAGAAGTCTACCCAGGGCCAGCGTGCTTTTTCTTATTTCAGTCCACTCACCTGGAATGACCTTCCAGCCCATGTCAGACATGCTCCAACTCTGTCTGCTTTCCAATCGCTGCTCAAGACCTACCATTTTCCTATGCGCATAGTTAAGACGTACATCAATCTTTTCAAGGAATTTCAGTGCTTTAGCAGTCCTTGGAGGTACCTGTTCCTGTAACGGTGTGTGTGTATGTGTGTGTGTGAGCTTTAAATATGTGTCACTTTAGTTGTAACATTTATTGTAGCTTTTACTTTCTTGTACTTTTTGTTCTGGGATTTTTGATCTTGTAAAGCGCTTAGAGCATTATTAATTTGGAGGTTACGCGCTATATAATTATTATTATTATTATTATTATTATTATTATTATTATTATTATTATTATTATTATTATTATTATATGTTTGGGTCCACTTATCCTGTACAACTCCATTTTTCTTCATCGTCTCAAGAGTTACAAGACAAGATGGGATGGACCATAACACACAAAGTCCCTTCTGTATGAGAACTATCCTCGCTGTCAATGGTCTCTACCTTTTATCTTTGACCTGATTCTGATGTTGAATTAATCTCCTATTGAAAAAGTGTCGCAGATCTGCCAATGCGTCAGTGAGTTCTATAAGGGGCGCAGGACATACGCATCATTGATTTGTCAAACGTCGTTTGTCATGACGTAAGTTTTAGTTTTTAAGTAATTTTATATTTTACGTGACATGAGTTTCACTTTCGCTTCATAGGCATGAGAAATGGTAACAAAATTAGAACTTCACGGTACAATTTCAGTCTTGCAATAATTTGTGTGAAAGCAGGTTGACTTTACCTAGCTACATGATATACTAAGTACACGGGTCACCTGCATGCTCATCTGAAAGCGCGTCGATGTGTGTGTGCGTGTTTTTGCGTGCGTGCGTTCGCTCTCCAAATATCTCCAAGAGACATAGATCCCCATGCGGCTGGAGGGTGCATGAGGATCTATTCCTCCTGGAGATGCGCGTATGTTTGTGTGAGAGCGAGAGAGAGAGAGCCGCGCGCGAGAGAGAGAGAATGACGTCATATTTAGAGTATTATGTCAGTGTCTGCGTGGTGACGGAGTTGCCTCTTGTACGTCACCGCCACTGTCTGGCTTTATCTAGAAGTAAAGGTTTTTTTGGTGTTTAATTCTTTTCTGAAAAAAATAATTTTTTTACTAAGAAATTCAGAGGATACTAAGCTGGCTAACGAACACATCTAATGTCTTTCTCCAAACTAGCTATATGCAAAAGTTCAAGTAAATATGACAAAAATTACGGACTCTAATCTGAGTCAACCGACTTCCTATAAACGGTTGTTTATGTCTTCATTGAGACATTCAATTACAATATGCTCGGAGGCTCTCTTCGCCACCCACTTAAGAAAGTATTTCGCCAAGTTTCAAGCTTGTGTGTACAGAAATATCGGAGATTCTCTTGTTTACATACATACGCACACACATACATACATACGCACATACATACATACATAAATACATACGCACATAGGCACTGGCACTTCGCGCCAAATGTACGTTCAGAGGCGAGGTTAGCGTAACTAGATATGACGTAATTTTTATCTTGCTACTTCAATTGTTAGAGGTTTAGCCTGCCCGACTTTGACATCATGGACATGCTATTTGATTCGCCCCACCGCGACCCGTCCTAAAATGTCCCTTCTATAAATAGAAGGGACTTAAAAACGACCTGCTAAATTAGATAGTCAAAATAATATGGAATTTTAAGTTCAAAATGGACTGAAAATGAAACGGGACAACGTTATGTCATTCAAGGCGCCTTGCATCAAGAGCTGCTGAAGTGTCGTATAGAAATGACGTTGCCTCCGGCAACGCTATACGACACTTCCGCAGCTATTGATGCGGGGCGCCTTAAATGAGTTAGTAGAAAAATAGTTTATTAAACTAGTAGTCGATTCACATAATGTACAGAGACAAGGAAAACGCGTATGCTGGCATGCAGCTACCCACGAACACGTGTAAAATTGAGCAAACTCTCAGGAGCTGGGCAGCTTAGGTGGTAGAGCGTTCATCTCATGTCTAGTCTGAAATGTCGTGGGTTTGAATCCAGCTGGGGTCAATATTTGATCAGACCCTATACGATGACCCGTCTTTGAATTTACCTTTGTGTTGGACAAATGACGTTAACCCCGTCACTGCCAAGAAAAAGCGAACGCGATCTAACTGCAAGCGGCATAGATCCCCATGAGCCCCCGCGACTGCGGGGGCTCATGAGGATCTATGCCTCTTGGTGTGACCAGTTTGTGTCCAATTTCTTTGGACAGTTGTGGCTTTTGGTCGTTCAATGAATACAGATTTCATAAACAATATGTACCTTCGTTGGCAGGGAAGGGGTTAAGTTTAACTTTTTATACACACACAGACACAGAAACACACACACAGACACACACACACACACACACACACACACACACATACACCAACACACACACATACTAACACACATGCACGCACGCGCTAACTCACCCATGCGCGCACGCACGCACGCACACACGCTCACACACACATACACACACACACACACACACACACACACACACACACACACACACACACACACACACACGCACGTTTGTTTTTGAAGATTATTTACGCACAAGTGTACGTCAAAAACGCTGCAATTACGTTCGGAGGCAGGGACACTCCCGTCTGAAGCGAGTCCAACTTGTAAAGCCAACAAAGCTGTGGCACTCACAACAATGATACGGATCGACTATGATAGTTCAAGGGTGGTGCCAGGATAGCTTGGCGCCTATAGGCGCCAAGCTATCCTGGCACCACCCTTGAACTATCATGGTCGATCTAGTGTTACGCACAATCACGCCCAGATTTCAATGTTGACACACCATTCTGAAACGTGTGCCTTATGCTGACAATTGCAGTTGCGTGGGCTCATGAGGATCCAAGTCCCTCTCTGAAACCACTTTGTATCCACATTATCATTTCTTCAATTTCTGATGAGAATCTTTCGATCTGTTCATGACGTCAGAAGTACGCACGCAAACACCGCTTTCTGTCCACCATGGTGTGACAAACCGAATGATCGGCCCACATCTGGCAATCAAACAAACTCTATTATGACTTATGCTGTTATGAAATGCAGACCGAAATAGGTGACCGCCGTGTGTGTAAAATGCAAAGAAATCCCATCAGTTAAAAGAACACGTTTAGAAAGGACAAGTACACAGGCCTACAACAACACAATTGTGTTGTACTTGTCCTTGCTGTTACTCTTTCAAAGTGCGTTTCTTTCTTTATTGAGACTGTCCTTGCTGTTAACCCTTTCCCTGCCACTGTACGTGCATGTCTGTTTCTGAACTCTTCGTCCACTCAGCGACCAAAAGCCACAACGGTCCAAGAAACGTGGATATACATTGGTCTCAACAAGAGGCATAGATCCTCATGAGCCCCCGCTGTCGCGGGGGCTCATGAGGATCTATGTCTCTTGCAATTGGGTCGGTTTCGTTTTTTTCTCGGCAACCAGGGGTTAACATGAACACCCGATGTGTGGTTTGATAAATCAATCTGTAGCCAAATGAGAGCATGCGACTGTATTACATAACAGTTAAAGTTCCTGCTCTGAGAAGCGTCTCAGTGTCCCCAGCTTCTCCTCCAAGCGGCTTGGCTGCCGGACATTTCAGTATCAGCCCCTGTTGTCTAGAACTCCCTTCCCCAACACCTCCGGAATGCTGAAAACATTGACGTCTTTAAGACCCAAACCTACTTCTTTCAGCTTTCGTGCCATTAATCCACAGATTGTGTGTGTGTGTGAGTGAGTGTGTGATAATGGTCTGGCCTACATCTGCATATATATTTCTGTGGCTTATGATGCCCCACTTAGCACTATCATGGTAGCTTTGATTACCTCGGTCTTCCATTTGTTGACCTTGTAGCACCATCTTGGTGGCTTTGATTTTTACATCTTTAGATTATTGACCATTTAGCACCATCATGGTGGCTTGGACGATCACAGGTCATCCATTTGTTGAGTGTGTAGCGCCATAGCGGTGGTGCTGATCTTTGGTCTTCCTTCTGTTGACTGACTTTGTAGCACCATCATGGTGGCTTTTATCTTAGGTCCTCCTTTTGCTGACCGTTTATCACCATCGTGGTGGACTTGATCTTAGGTCTTCCCTTTGTTACCGTGTAGCACCATCGTGGTGGACTTGATTTTAGGTCTTCCCTTTGTTACCGTCTAGCACCATCGTGGTGGCGCACCAGCAACATCAAAATGCGTTTAACTTGGGAATGGTTTTGTTATGTGCGTTTCAGTTGTATGTGTGTGTGCGTAGATTAAATTTTTTAAAGGTAGTGATATGCTGCATATATACATTTTTTTTTTTTTTTTTTTTTTTTTTTTTTTTTTTGTAACGCGCTTAGAGCCCACTGCTCCTGGGGATTCAGCGCGATATAAATGCTCTTTATTATTATTACCCCTAAATCTGAAGACACATTTCAGTACCATTTGTGTTTTGTTACGCCTGGTCGACACACCTAATGAACATTAACAGCAGTTTGGACACGCAACAAAAGCACACGCTTAGTCGCACATATTTATTCTGCGCAGACGTAGGCGTATCAATCTAGTTTTAGCTGTTTCTCGGACTGAAAGCGTTGTATTTATAGAACGGAGTGGAGTCATTGTCAAGTTACTTGATAAAAAAAAAAAAACGACGTGCGCTGAACTGGATTCTCCTGTGTCTAAATTAACCATAGTTAGACCTGTGTTGCGCGTTTCGTAACCATCTGTCACAGAAGTGTATCTTTAAACAGTTACGGCGGTAGTGGGACTTTAAGCCAAAGTGCATAAAAATCATGCAAGCAATTTTAGAATAAGTCATACACAACTTATGTTAATACTCAGTTTGTCAACTTAATTTTCAAACTGTATAAACAAGTCATGCATAACTTATTAAAATTATGCTAACTAGAAGGCGACACTGTTATATTATTACATTATTATCATTGCAGATGTAGAGCCGGCTTCATCTACCTTTCACATCACGGGTATACAATGTTGTTTTCACTAAAACCCATGACTACCGAGTAAAAGGGAACACAAATCCAACTGCAAGAGACATAGATCCTCATGAGCCCCCGCAATTGCGGGGGCTCATGAGGATCTATGTCTCTTGCTGACGCTATTTTCAATCCATGTTCTTTCGACGGCTAGGGCATTTTGGGTTCGAATTAACAAAGATTTCAGAATCAGAGTGTGCGTGCGCTACAGTACGACAGGCAGTGGACGCGGTGTGGTTTTACCGTCACTTGTGAAGACGCGCGGCATCATGTTTCTGTGCTTTCACGTCTCTCTATTTTAAAAGAAACAGTTCGTGGGCAAGCAAGCAAGCTATAAAACATTTCTATCTGCCTTATTTTGGCTTTCACGTTTCACGACGATCCCTTCTTTCACGGATCACGAAGATGAAAAAAAAATTGCAATTAGTCTACGAATCGCGAGAACCGAGAAAACGTCAATCACGATTTAGGGCATTTCTCCTCCCCCCCCCCTCCCCCCCCTCCCCCCCACACACACATCTCGCCATTCCCGCCCTCCTCACCCCCCCCCCCCTCATCCCGCCTCACCACCCCACCACCCCCTTTTCGAGTAGCACTGTTCTCGAACAGACTTTCGTTTTAATGCGAATATCACATGTCACGATATTTGCTGCGTAATTATGTGACCATTTTGTTGTTGGTGGTGCTTTTTGAAGGCCACGCTTCAATCAGCCCGCACCCTTTCTGTTACCTTTCAAATACAGAAGGTCACCAACATCACATAGGTACACCCTAGTTGTCTCCGCGGTGTGCATGCTGGTCTGTGAATTTGGAGCTACCGGCCCGAGACCGTAAGGTCTACAATCACACACGAGCACACATTCCGACAGGTCGAGTGTGTTTTATGTGACAAATGACTGCAGTGGGTCGGTGTGCGCGTCAGACCAGTGACAAAACAAGATAATATATTTTAAATTCCGGTTTGAGTCAGACGAGACGAGGCGGACCCTATGCAGTTAACAGTGGACAGTTCTGATGTCACTGGCTTCAGTAATAAACTGAAACAAATAAATAAATACCGGATTAGAATGATCACTGGTACCATAGGTTCAGGAAACGCAAGGCTGCTGGTTCCACTTAACCCCTTACCTGCCACTGTAGGTACATTTTCCCTTTTGAAATCTTTGTTCGTTCAAAGACCGAAAAGCCTAAATCCTCCAAGAAACGGCATGGATACAAATTGGTCTCAGCAAGAGGCATAGATCCTCATGAGCCCCCGCAGTCGCGGGGGCTCATGAGGATCTATGTCTCTTGCAGTTGGATCGTGTTCACGTTTTTTTCGGCAGTCAGGGGGTTAAAAATGACTCTTCTGCCTGATCCGTCGCATTTCCAGCGTTAGAGTGGAGGTCGGGTTTACTGTCCGTGCTAAGTTACACCTGTACTTAAATCCCTCCACTGGCCTCTTGTGGCTGCAAGAATTCAGTATAAACTTTCTTCTGTCTGCTTCAGCTGCATTTCCACATCAAGCCCCCTTACATCAAGCCCCCCCCACCCCCCCTCTCTCTCTCTCTCTCTCTCTCTCTCTCTCTCTCCTCTCTCTCTCTCTCTCTCTCTCTCTCTCTCTCTCTCTCTCTCTCTCTCTCTCTCTCTCTCTCTCTCTCTCTCTCTCTCTCATCTCTCTCTCTCTCCTACAGCTGTACACTCCCTCAAGACAACTTCTATCCTCTGCTGACAGCCGCATCTTGCGTGTACCCTTTGTCCGTGCCAAATCTTTTAGTAGTAGCCAGCGGTCTTTTGTGTGTGTGTGTGTGTGTGTGTGTGTGTGTGTGTGTGTGTGTGTGTGTGTGTGTGTGTGTGTGTGTGTGTGTGTGTGTGTGTGTGTGTGTGTGTGTGTGTGTTTAATATATCTCGGCCGCTGTACTGCAATGAACTCCCTTTCCACGTCCGACACAGAGTTTCAAAAGATGTTTTAAAATTTGCGCTAAAAACACACCTTTTTCAACTCCATTACCCCACCGATTAACACTGATTGCGGAGGATTCTGTTGTAGTTTTGCTGTGGTTCCTGAAATGTGTGTGTGTGTGCGTGTGTGTGTGTGTGTGTGTGTGTGTGTGTGTGTGTGTGTGTGTGTGTGTGTGTGCGTGCGTGCGCGCGTGCGTGCGTGTATGTGTGTGTGTATGTGTGTGTGTGATGGTGTGTATGTGTGTGTGCGTGCGTGCGTGCGTGTGTTGGTGTCTGTGTGTGTGTGTGTGTGTGTGTGTGTGTGTGTGTGTGTGTTTGTGTGTGTGTAATACTGTGCACAATTTTTTGTAATCTCATTTTTTAAATGTGTAAGGTTCCTAGAGCTCTATCCGAGGTCAAGCGCCAAAGAAATCACCATTATTATTATTATTATTATTATTATTATTATTATTATTAATACACATAATACGTGAACGTGTACACGAGTACCGTTTGTCATAAGTACACTTCTATTCAAATGAAATGCTTTGCACGTCATTTGAATAAAAGAGTACTTATGGCGTACTCCCCTGTCTGGGGAGTATTTGGGGTATGAGTGTCTGAGGCATTTTTTTTTTTAAAACTCCTTATTTTCTCAATGTAATTATACGTCAGGGAGAGAAAACAAATTCATAGGTATCAATTAAACAATTTTGCATACTCGTATTTAGAAATGCACATAAAAACCGCTCAGACAACTTGATAGAAAAAAAACACACAAAAACTTCATAATAAAGAAGAAACAGGAATGAGAAAAGACAATAAGAACGAAGTGTTTATTTTTAAAACTCATTCAGCCCGACGGCCGTATTTCCCAAATTTTGGAGGCCTCTTCTAATGACTATGCACCAGTTGCAGGGGATGGATCGACCATGACAATTCAAGGGCAGTGCCAGATTAGCTTGGCGCCGACAGGCGCCAAGCTAATCAGGCACTACCCTTGAATTATCAGGGTCGACCCACCTCCTGCTGTAGTGCGTCAAGGCTGAATGGGTAAGAGTGGCATTTAGATGAAGAAGCAATACTGAGATAAAGAAAGCTTCCAATGGAAAATAAGTAATACTCTGAAATGTACGAGTAACCCCTAACAGACGAGAAAAACCGAACACGACCCAACTGCAAGAGACAAACAGATCCTCATGTGTCCCCCGCAGTTGCAGGGGCTCATGATGATCTAAGGCTCTTTGCAGAGACCAATGTGTATCCGCGCTACTTGGACGGTTGTGGTTTTCGGTCGCTGAATGAACGAAGATTTCTGAAACAAAATATCAGTGCGTACAGTGTCAGGCAAGGGGTTAACGTATGAATCATGGTGACCATAAAGCACTAACTCATCTGTTTGAATGAACCCTGGAGAGAAGAGGGGGGAGGAAAAAAAACCGACCCCTGTTTTGCCCTGCTACGGATCAAAAGAAATAACATCAACATGAGAAGAAAAAAAATTTTAAATCAGTGACGCAGGTTTTCAGTTGGGCAACTGTGGGTATCAACAACTGTGGGTAAAATTAACCCCTTCAAGCTCGAATCACAGCATTCACCAACCATGCGCAAGAGTCACCCGCTGGGACTCGAGAGAAATGTAGGGTCATTTTGTTGTTTCTTTGTTGTTTGATTGTTTGTTTGTTTTTATGCTGTCACGTTTACTGCTGTTTTTCCAACGATAATATCTTTCACTAAACAGTCACTCAGCCTGCAAAGGCCGGAGCGTCGTGCACGGCCATTGGCAGTGAACGGGTTAAGCCATTTAGCCATGACGCCGAACAGCAGAAGATGAATCGACCATGATAATTCAAGGGTAGTGCCAGATTAGCTTGGCGCCTGACGGCGCCAAGCTAATCTGGCACTACCCTTGAATTATCATGGTCGATCCATCTCCTGCAAACTGATGCATAGTCCTGAGGTGAGACATCTACAATCTGGGAAATGCGCCCATGGGGTTAAATGGGTTAACCCATTGTTTGCGTTCTTCCAAACAAACAACAATAGCCGGGAACTCAAGTCCGGGACGAGTTACGTTTGTCGCCGGATCCGGGGTATCATATTATACTGACTGCGTGATTCTCAGATCGGAAATGCTTGGTCCGTCACTACGCAAACACATCCTTTAACAACAAGCCTTCAATCTGCAAGAGAAGTGAGTCCTGACGATCCCCCTTAAGTCATCCGGCCCGTCCGTGAGCAAGAGACATAGAACCTCATGAGCCCTCGCAATTGCGGGGGCTCATGAGGATCTATGCCTCGTGTTGACCACAGTTCTCTTTCCACCTCACGTGAAGGAGATGATTCGCTGGGGCTCACAAGGATATAGTCCTCTTTCTTATCTGTCAGATAGGTCACGAACCGTCCTCTCTATAATTTCTCAAATACAGTAAGAATCAGATGACTAGCATTGTTGACAAGAGCATGTTTGTAACGACAACAACCCCCCACCCCACCCCCTCTCAGTCCCCACTGACCGCCGAAAATAATTAAGTGAACACTATCCAACTGCAAGAGACATAAATCCTCACGAGCCCCCTTGCGGGGGCTCGTGAGGATTTATGTCACTTGCTGACACTGCTTTGAATCCGTGTTCCTACTGGGACGACTGAGGCACTTTGACGTTAAAATAATATAACACAGATTTCAAAGAACACAGTCGATCGGCGTCAGTTTTCAGTTCAAGGGTTATGTTCAGTTCTGTTCACCTCGTTGCAGACGAGTATCCACAGCGTTCGGATAGGCCCATACGCGCTCCTTCCCATTGTCCATCAGCAGTCGTCTCAGAGTTGCTTTTTGTCTACCGTATTGAAATGGGGGCGGGTCTGAGCGCTTTCCGGAACAGTCACATGACGTGTTTGGCGGGGCAGAAATTCTGGCAAAGAAGTAACAAGATGAAAATGACGTCACGACTAGCTACGCGCAAACCTTGCTAGAGAGATGGTATTTTTGGCGCCAAAGCGCCGTGTGTGTGTGTGTGTGTGTGTGTGTGTGTGTGTGTGTGTGTGTGTGTGTGTGTGTGTGTGTGTGCGCGTGCGTGTGTGTGCGTGCGTGCGTGCGTGCGTGTGTGTGTGTGTGTGTGTGTGTGCGCGCGCGCGCATGTGTGTGTGTGTGTGTGTGTGTCTCTGTGTGTGTGTGTGTGTGTGTGTGTGTGTGTGTGTGTGTGTGTGTGTGTGTGTGTGTGTGTGTGTGTGTGTGTAGACGAAAGAGCTCAAATGGGTGACTGTCTTTACCATCCTTATAAAAAATGGGTGTGTGTAAAAATCTGGGTGACCAAGTCAGATACCCATTTTTTCTGAGGGTTGTTTCTGCATTGTCTTGGGGTAAAGATTCATAAAAAAAAATAAAAATATCAGTTTTTCTCGTTTTGGCATTAAAACATGCACTTTTGTGTTTAACAGACACGCCTGTAGTGCGTTTGAAAACTTGTCCCTCCCAGCAATGTGTGTGTGTTGTGCGCACAGAACCCTGAAAATGTGCGTGTATGTATTACATCACCCTTCTCAGCTATAAATAACTTCATAGCTGATGTGGGTCAGGTGGGGGGGGGGGGATATTTTGTTGTTTGAGGGAGTAAATTGTTTATGTTCCTACAAAATTAGGTGTGTTATTTGAGGGTTTTGTTAAAAAAGTGTTGAGTTGTGATGTACTTCCCGGGTGATGTGTCTAGTGATAAATTTGAGATTCATGTATACGTTCACCAGGGACTTAGCTTATATGTTTTCTACGTTTGTTTCCATGTCAGATGAAGAATATTTGATCTGAAACGTCGTTGTTTGTTTCTATTTTAAAGGGTTTTCCGCCACTATCTTCTGTTTTAGTTTGACTTAGCCTATAATTATATTCGTGCGCCGGTTGCTAAGAAGTAAAGTGATTGTATGAGTGCGCAGTGAGAGAGAGGACGTATAGACTTTGGGTGAGGCTGCTGTTGTCTTGTTCTTTTGGTTCAACCTGTTGCTTTGTTTAAGTGGGTTTGTTGGTGCTATGCTTTCGTTTTGACTGCAACTCCTGTCAGATTGTATGCACAAGTTGATTGAATACAATGACGTCACACAGTCAGTGTCGTTAGGTGTGTCGTCTGCTGCAGTCGGTCGTTTAGGGCAGTATGTAATGCTAGGTCAGAGAAAAAACAACAACCACCTAATGTTGCCAAAGGGTGTAATAGTAAAGTATTGTTTGTGTGAATGCTGCGTGTTTGAGGGAAGGACTGGAGAGTCGAGTGCTGAGTAAAGAGAGAAGGCGACAATGGGGAAAACTATGATATCCAGCACTATTACGTTGGAATAGATTGATTGATTGATTGATTGTACATTGCTTAACGTCCCAACAGCAACAAGGCTTTCTCAGGACGTGCCTGCACTGCTTGTGAAAAAAATAAAAATAAACAGAATATTGAATGTATGTCACCAGCCGGTCCAATACGTTAAATAAACCTACGACATGGGGCCTAAATAAAGCTAAGACCATTTAGCAACACACATTCAATATCAAGAGTTACAGGCAGCGCAGACAGTAGGGAGAGTTTAAAAAAGGAAAATACAGATGAATGGACCAAGGGTAGACAGAAACACATGCCCCAGAATACAGAAGAAAACCCACCCTGTGGGGCTGATTAGGGTGATACTGGGAACTAAAAAGTAGTTACCCCACCCAAGTCCCCCAGGGCAGACCCGGGTGGGGGAGGTTGGAAGAGATGCATAACAGTTATGACATGCCTGTAAATGAAAACACTTTAAACATTAACAAAAGTTGAGTATAAGGAGAGGTTTTAAAACAGTTTTAATAAAAACTGTTGCCCGACACGCTTCTAAAAACAACAGTTTCTTAGTTTTAAACCTTGCACCACGCCATAAACGTTGCGATTGCTTCTCAGTCTTAGCTGTCCTATAGTGTGGAATGTGGGACTTGTCCAACTGGATCCATCTGGTGCACTCCAAATGTGTATTTGTGGGTGGTTTGATGTGCAACTCGTTGCGCGCCTCTATAAAACCCAAAGTGATGACCCCCTCCCCCCCCGACCCCACCCTCCCCACCTTCACCCCCTCCCCTCCCCTCCCCTCCCCCCCCCCCAACCCTACCCAAACAATCATTAGAAAATCAACCAGAGGTATTTTTAGTGAGGTATTTGTTCACTGTGTTGTTGTGTCATTGTGCTTTACATTTTGAATGCAGGAAAAAGAAGGAATATACATTAAGCTGAAAAAAGAATGACAACAATCAAATAAATGTGGAAAAGAAGCATCAAATATTCCGTGAACATTACTTTATTACAGACACCTAATTTTCTTGAGATGTCCATGCTAAAATGAATGATTTCACAAGGACACCCATTTCTACTGTAATGCCAGTTTTTGTGTGAGAGGCACCCACATTATTGGTTGAAACCCATTTTTTCTCCATCCAGTGGCTCTGTTTCTAGAAAATGTCTTTTTTATTTTAAGTTGTAGAGCTTAGTTACAAGGTGAGTTCTAAACATTCGCATCAACTCCAGAGCCCCAGAATAAATAGAAATATGGGAACCCATTTTCACATAAAATGGTAGGTAACCCACTCTGATGGTTTTGTCTCCCTGTGTGTGTGTGTGTGTGTGTGTGTGTGTGTGTGTGTGTGTGTGTGTGTGTGTGTGTGTGTGTGTGTGTGTGTGTGTGTGTGTGTGTGTGTGTGTGTGTGTGTGTGCCGTGACAGCGACTAGAGCCCGCGTTTGAGAACGGACAAGCTTGAAATTTTAGGATATTGTACCTAAGTAAAAGAATTATCTCGAGACCTTTTTTTCGATGTTTTGATTACGATGGCTGCAGCTACTTTGTCTTCAACAATTCTTTATCGATTTCTGCTGTGACGTCTACAATTCTGTACTGCATTCAGCTGCAATGCTGTGTCTGAATTTACGTCATAGGTATATTACTATTATAGTAATAGACTTATGTTTACATACATTGTGCCTATGGTTCAATAAGCCATCCCGTCACCGGATACAAAAAGAACTTTTGAAATCCGACACACAGGGAACACGAATTGTACTCAGGTTATTAGCATGCAGGAAAAAAACATGCGTAAAGATCAAAGATAACTTTGCCGACGGTGGGATAAACCAGGATATATGATTTAGATGAAATATTGGAAGACATAAGACATAAGTTAATAATGATGACGTGTAATTAGAAGCTGATTATTCAAGATGTCTATCAATGTGGCGACCAGAATATTTAACAACTGTACCAGACGGAATGCTCATTTTTGCGGCAAACAGCAAGAAGTACAACTGTGGTAGCGGCTGAAATACACAATAGTTGTAACATTTGATTCGGTGTACATTATCCAATATGGCATCCAAGGTGGCTGTCGGTGTCTAGCATGATTTAAATGGAAAATCGGCTCTCTAATATAATATAATATAATGCTGACACTTTTTCTAATCAGAACAGAAAATGTTATCATAAGAAAAGGTGATGATAGTTTGGTACGTGACAGTAAATAAGAAGCATTTCTAGACTTTCTAGTAATTAGTAAATAGCACATACATGAAGCTGAACCGCTAAAAGACTAAACGTTCACATACTATTAAATAGTATGTGAATGTTTAGTCTTTTAGTTCAGCTTCGTGTATGTGCTGCTGCTGACGCCTTGAATCTGTTCACTTTATCCTATGAACAAGTGATCTCAAAGCCGTATATGCTTTGAAGGTGTTCTCTCATACAAAAACACTTAGCGCAATTGTTAATGAGGTAAGTCTTTCGTGATGGCAGTGATCATGTTGCCAACGAGAATGGCAGGAACAGTCTAGTTTAAATTGTTTGACAAAAGTGCCATCAGAGTTGGGCTCACCTCGTTGCTACTGTCTCCATGTCACTTCTGGTTCTGTAGGCACTCTTTGCTCACCTGACGTGGAAGCCGTACTGCGAGTAGCCGGTTGGTTAGTTCGGGTTTAACGTCCACAGCACCGAGGTGATCATGGACGGCCCTGACGGGCGGGTTATGGGAGACAGGGAAATCTATTGTCTATGGAGTACGACCTGAACACTGATCAACTCAGGCGCACTCCAACTGTGCCACTTTGATTTACCAGGACCTTTCAACGGACATGCTATTGAACAAATCCGTTTTCCCCCCTGGATTGTGAGTCCAGCTATCGGGGTCAGGACGGGATTCGAACCCACGACCCGGCGATTCCCTTCGCTCTCCTGCTCCGACGTTTAACCGCCTGAGCTATTTCGGACTCAAAGAGTAGCCGGTCAGTTGAGCCGGCTCATATCGGGCGGCCTCAGCGCCGCCCAGCGGAGTGCCTATGCGCCGCTCAGTAAAAAAAATACTGACACATATGTCTCATCCTCACTTAACAACAAAGAATAGGCGATTAGAAAAAGTAATTTGAACACAAAGTAATTAGAACAATGTAGTCACAGACCGCTCAGTGTTGCAGACTTTGACTGGTCAGTCAAGTCGGAAATCCGCTGCAGGGTTGTATCGGATACAACCAAAAGATACTAACTGGTGCTGACCTATTTGTATTTCTTCTTGTTAAAAAATCCACGCAAAAAAATCATAATGTCCGTAAACGATGTACTGTGGAACAATGTTTACGTACAGGCTCGCTGCTAGTGGTCTGTCTTAGGTAATTCAACCCCAAGGAACTGACACTCACCTTGACAAGCCATCCGAGGAACGTAGTTACACTAAAAACCCAAGGGATCAGCAAGAGACTTAAATTCACTAGAGTCTCCTCATATGCGGCGGCTCATGAGGATCTGTGTCTCTTGTAGTTAGGCCGTGGGTTTCGGTTTTGCTCCAAACCCGAATGAAGGCGCTCAATGGAATTTGCACACGGCAGTCAAACAGGCTCTCGAGTGGCGAGTGAATCAGACTGCGATCGGCAGCATATATCAAATTCTGTGTACTATGTTTTCGAAATTATTTGACGAGATACGGATCACGATTAGGACCCAAAACATTATAAAACCTCAGTGCCAAAGGTTTATTGTGGACATCAGTTGGATATCAGCTGCACGATATTCAGTCATTTATTATCATTGGCCGTGATCGCGACCGGAGTAACCAGTACTGAGCCCCAACCCCGCCGACACAGGAAATGCGCGTCAATCGTCACTTTCAGAGTCTGCTCGCATACACGGCGGGACTGAGTCAGCATGAAATAAATGTTTAGGGCTTAACCGTCTTTTGTCCACCACGAGGGTGATTTCAAAGACGGGGCAACGAAAAAGGGTCTGAGCAAATTTTGACCCAAGCTGGATTCGAACCCGGGACCTTTTGGTCTGGAGGCAAACACTTTTACCACCGAGCCACCCAGCTCCCCTGGGAGTCAGCATGAGACGTAGACTCTTATAAGCCTCTACACTCAGCGGAAGCTCATGAGATTCTATGCGTCTTACATATGCTGGGTGTCTTGGTGATGCTTTCGGTACAGGGGGGTGTATGGCATACCACGTAGGCTAAAACCCAACAGCAAGTTTATTTTGTTCTTTTATTAATTTTTAATGAGAAATGCTCAAAGATGACAGAGTGTCATCAGGCGGATATGTAATCTGTATGCATCAAAGAAGCGAAAACCACTGAAAACATTTATGTGGACGTTTAAAAGGGATATTAGACACTTCTTCCAGACCCACATGATTTTTCACAGTGTTTGCATAAGCCTGCTGTTTATCCCGGCCCTGGGGTAGGATTAGGTCAAATTGTGACCTGTAAGCCCCAGGCGTGAAAATCAGCAAGAAAACTGCAAATTTGATTCTCTGATACGTCAAATGTTAGTACTGCGATGAGTGACGGATACCATCGAGTCGTCCGAATATGAACACGGCGTCGT